>JAAAKG020169330.1:0-27746 GCA_010014905.2 Druon quercuslanigerum | reverse complement strand
AACGCGTCCTCGGATTGTGGATAGAGGATAGAGCTTTGACTGATTCAAATCAAAGGCTAGAACCGAAGATGGATTAAAATACCAGAAGACGCTTAAATTAACTGAACAAGAAGATGGGATGGACAGGAAAGAATTTGTCCCGTTTTCAGTGTGATTGACTACATAACATCTGGTAGGCCATTCATGGAAATGGTTTGATGGCTCGCCCATGAACTGAGGATTTATAATTGCACACTGAATAAGTCAAAGCTGCTGACAATCAGGCAGTATATTGCTTAGAAAACACGGGTGTTATCTGACACAAGAAGGAGAATACAGAAGAGAGAGAGAGAGAGAGAGAGAGAGAGAGAGAGAGAGAGAGAGAGATGCAACAAGGAGAATTAACAGTTTCTTACTGACCCATCGCGCATCTTAAGCGGTCTCCCTGTTTCTATCCAAAATCCGTCAAAGCCCTACGAGGTAGAGATTTTTTGGAGTGAGGTATAGAAAATCCCGAAAAAACTGAAGTTGAAAGGAGATCCTAAGAATATCATGCGCTTCAAGGAGCTTTGCGAAAACCTCATAACAGGCGAGGAGGAATGTCCGTCAATCACTGCCGAAGAGGTAAAGAAAGACCAGATGGTATTAAGAACTTCTGTTCACCTCATATTTAAAGTCGGAAACGCCCATTTCGCTGAGGCTGGTATTAGGGCACACTATGCTTCTACCGAAAAAAGTCAACTTGTCCAAACTAGAGAATTGCAGGCCAACAACTTGTTTAAACACACTTTATAAGATGTATAGATTTATCGCAAACAAACAGGATGGTTCGAAAAATTGAACTTTTGTAGAGAGAGATGTATGAAAAACCTGGCTCGAAAAAAGGTGTAGCAGGTTGCCAAGAGAACCTGCTAATTGATAGGTGCATCTGCAAAGACGACCTTTTGAAAAATAGATTTACTGTCTCCTATGAAAAATATCGTGGGATAACGAACGTCACCTTCCAGAGGGGCGTCTTTCAGAGCGACACTATAAGCCCTCAGCTTTTTTGCATCACGCTTCTGCCTCTATCTCTCGCATCAAGAAATTCTTCTAGATACCTCTGTGGTGAAACTAATCATTCGTCTGTTTTATATATAATTCGTCTATTTGGCTTTCTAATTCAACAATTTCATTTGAAATTCGTCTGTTTCGTCTGTTTCTATTCGTCTGTTCTAGTGTAACATTAATAATTTGGTCAGAATATTAATCTTTTTTGTTATAATTTAATTACTTACTGAAAATCCATCTTCTTAGTTAAAGATTCATTTATTTTGTTTAAAAATCGTATTTTGGGTTAAATCACACTGGTCTAAAATTGATTTCTTGTGTTTAAACGTAATTTTTTAAAGCGCAAGATTAACTATTTAATTTTTTGCAAGAATTATTTTGTTTGGTTTAACATGCAAAAACTAGGAAAAATCCATTTTTGTTAAACTCATACTTTTGCATTGAAAAAGTCATCTTCGTTAAAATTAATTTTTTTCTTGTTGAAAATTCCAGTTTTTGAAAAAATTCTTTTTTTTATGGGGTAGGGGGTAGTAAACCTTAAGCACAACGTAAAAAACTCAAAAATACTATTAAAGCAAATTGAATTTAAATTTATAAAAATAACAAAATTCCAAATTTTAATATAAAAATTTGAAAAAGTCGACTGTTTTCGAAAATGGAAAGAGATTGTTGGTTTTTCAATATTTTTACAGTTAAATGAGAACAGTTAGTAATTATAAAAAGGAGATTCTGATAAGAAATTTCAAGAGTTCCAAAGTTTGCGGTGTGGTACTTTATCGGCTTTCGAGAAAGGAACGTTTTTCAGATGAAGCACAAATCTCAAAGTGATCCACATCCGGTTGCGCTGATTCTTGGAGAGAATTTTCTCGCGAAGTGGAAGGATTCAGAACAATTGATTTAGTGACTAAATTCCTCACTTTTTTTATTTTATAAAGACTCATCAATGTACTCTTTGGCTACGGAGGCGGGTTTCCAACAGCCAACCTCGTTTCAACGTGGAAATCTTAGCTCCAGAATCAGCTAGTAAGATTTCTTACATTCGCTGAAAGCTATGTCCTGTGTACACTTCAAGCTCCGGTGAATTGAGATAGGATGCTATCTGCTTTGGCATAGCATTAAATTTAAGTGCACCCCAGCAAGGGGGTCTACAGAAATCATCGGTCAAGCGCGAGTGACATGGCGCGCTAGTTACACGGTGAACGACGAGTGATAGTAGCGGACGGACCATTGGGTGAAACCGAAAGGAACACTGCAACGCCGCCACGAGCATCAATCAATCATCTGCGGAGCCTTGAGGCGACCATCTTATAACTAGCTGCCGGTCAGCCAATGACAATCCCAGTAGCCCGTCAGACGCGGCCAATCGACAAGGCGGAGACTGATACGAAGGCACGTGTCGGCAAAGACACCTGATTGGACCCGTCCTGCTGTAACCAATCAATCGAAGAAGCCGGATGAAGGAGGAGCTGGCCTGCTGGTTGCGAGATAGGTGCTGATTTTATGGTTCCTCGGTAGTGTTCCCAGCTTGGAATTTCGGTCCACCCGCGGCATGACTGGTGGGACCGAGTGGTTCGATAGTACGGACATAAGTCAAGGTTGCTGTGGGTCCTCTTTGCTAGAGATTCGCCGAACCCCGTTCGCCTGTCGTGTCGCGTTAAGAATTTGTCAACTTTTATTTTATTTTAGAAAGATGGAATAGTATAAGTTTTAGTCAATATTAAAGAACTTTCTTTGAATTGATTTGTGATTTCTCTCTCTCTCTCTCTCTCTCTCTCTCTCTCTCTCTCTCTTTGCTCGCAGAATCCCACTTCTGTGTTCGTCTTAATATTGCTCAAGTGTAAAATTCGCTAACCTCCTAAGTCTGGATGCGTCGTCGAGACCAGCGAGGCTCTAATAGGGGCAACCCTATCTGGTGCCTTGAAAAACTAAATAAACGGGCTTCGAGGGTGGTTATTGAGTTGGAAGAGCGCGACTCACGAACTCGGTCTTTCCGACTATGCTACGAAAACGATGCGGCATGTGAGTGAATTAACCGGAATATTTTTATTATTTAATTGTAATTAAGTTTTAGACCTAGGCCTACCCTGGCCAGGTTAGAGACACGCAAAAAATAGAAAACGTGGTTACAAAAGTGGGACCCTAGGGAGCTTGTCGCGAACGGTGAGCAGGAACGTTGTATTTTTTTGGTATATGCTTTGCTTTTGTTGGTAAAATATTGTCAGGTTGCTTGGCTCTTGCTAGTTTAAGGGTAAAATTGCTCGAAAGAATTTTCGGTGAATGAAAATTGGAGTCAGCCTGTGCTAGTCCCCCTCCCATAGAGTAATGATAGGGTTCCTCGACAAATAGATCAGGTAATTAATATTTTCACGAGGAACATAGGCCCGAAGATTACAAAAAAAAATGAAATGTACAGAAGTGACGATTTGACAGTGAATGAGACTTTCTTATGGGCTTAAGAATCATTACCGGGATATTTTGGTAATTTTGTCAATTTTGGTAATTTAAGTAATGTTACCGGGAAATGTGACAACAAAGAAAATTACAAAGTACTCAAAATAATTTTCCGATAATATTGAGAATCTGCGAAAGTTTTTTTTGAACAGTTTCTTCGGTAAGATTGAGTAGTAAAAATTATTTTAGAAATTTCCAATAACAAAAGGAATTTGACTAGAGTTTTCGAAATTTTCCAGAAGTTAAAAGAATTTAGATTATTTCCGAAATTTTACGCTCACCAAGGAGATATCAGAGTTTTGGCAAAATTTTGGAGACCCCTAAAAAAACAAAAGTGGATAATACCCACATTTTTACCAAAAAGGTTACTGTTTCTGGTATTAAAAAAAACTTTTTTGAGGAGAAGCTTTGCAGGTAGTAAGAAAATCGGATCACATTTTGAAAATTTTTCGGGGAACTTTTTAGTTCTTTTTGTTGTCGGCACAACCTATCATAGAATAATAAATTCCTGCGACTAAGAGGAGAAGAAATCGACACATGGATACAACCGGGAAGAACCTTATTTAGTAATGAGACATGATAGGCAGTCTAGGGCCAAGTTTGGCGCAATAATGGCGCAGTTACCGGATTGGGCAAACGTCCTACGGGCGATTTTAAGGGGGCTTCATTTAAACACAAACGGAGTAGATAAGGTTCTATGCGAGCGTACGGGGCGGTGCTTCGTGTGCCAGGGACATCGAACGAAGGAACCGATTAGGCGGCGCGAGGTCCCCCGGAAGTTTAAAGGCATTGAATCGGGTTCCACCAACCGTTTACCATGTTGGTACACAGTTTCCGGAGACAGCACGATACCGCGCAGAGATCAGGGAGCAATTAGGAGGACTGAGGGGCACGGTAGGGCTCATGGCCTGCCGATACGAGACCGCAAAATTCAAGCTTCAGTATCGCTGAGCCGTAGCGTTCTGATCCCCTGGGTAAGTGGACCTACGGGTCAGGCGACATATTACCCATCCACCTTTACCGCTCTAACGTGTGCTCCTCTAGTAAGGAAAAATGACTGGTACAGTCATAATCGAGGGGCTCCACTCAGAATAAATACAGCACCGAGAACTGGGGAGGGACCATAGAAAACGAGGGTTATTGGTACCCAGAGGACTATACAGAGCCCCACACACGAAAATTCGCTCCGTACGAGCACCGCGAACTAAGGCCATGGGAAAGTGAAGGGCAGCAAACGGACCGGACCGCCCAACACTACGCAGCGTCGACCCTCTTCCCTCAGATGAACCCGACCTTAGCAAGGGAAGAAAAGATCGGGCACGAAAGGCTAGGGAAAAGTAGGGGCCGATTAAAAAATCACGACAGATACGGCCCCAAAATTTCTCTGAGCCAAGAGAAACCAAAAGTAGGCTTTACGACACCGGTTATGGGGGCATGAGTCTCCAAGACGATTCGAAAGCGAGAGAATTAGTTCAGCTTAAGGCACGAGATATGTCGGAACGGGCGGACAGGGCCAATATGAGCCATATCGAGAACCATGGCAACATAATAAGGAGAAGAGTCACGGGACGCAGTACAGGCAGTCTTACGAGTGGGAGGAAATACCGGTGTATATGGGCTACGCGCAGCAAGACGCGCTTGGGCGAAGGGCTTCGCGTTAATTTGAACCGGAAAACACTACGTGTCACGGGTATTTTCAGAGATGGGGGCGAGGTCCCGTGCGACACCTCAGCAAACGAAGGGGCGTGACAAGACTCGTAGAAGGGTGGAAGACCAGTTTCAACGGACAGAAGGGCTTAAGTGTGGACAACTTCTTGTGGAGGGTGCAAGAGGGCGGCTTCTTTCCTCACAGACGAGGATTTGTTAGCCGCGATGCCCTTCCCGTTAAAAGATATTGCGTGGCACTGGTTCCTTCAGAACAGATTAAGATGGAACACGTGGGACCAGTGCAAGTGGCATTTTCACCTTCTATGAAGAAAGTTTAGGAGATCAAATACTCTCACGCAGGCAAGGGCAAAATGAACCGGTATTAGACTACCTGATCTGTATGTATGAGCTCTACCAGCTCTCGACTAGGCCGATGGATCTCGAGATCCAGATAAACCGGGTATCTCATATTCGACTTTAGGAGGGCCATTAGAAGTTACGAATTTTCCTACTACAACATTCTGGTGGTACTAGCGGCGGAATATGAACGCGTAGCATCCAAAAAAAGAATAGTTTTGTGGCCGATATCGCCCCGACTTCAGTAGATAGCGAAATCTCACAGAGCTCGTCAGAACTGGCACACCTGATCAAAACGCTTATCGCAGCCATCAGTAACGAAAAGCGCGGATCAGGTGCGAGCACGGATAGAGAAGAGCCCACGGGCAAGCCTAGGTCTGTGGATTGCAATGGACGTAACGATAAGTGCCCCCGGAACCGAAGGAATTCGGCCAAATCGTCTGAGGGGAAGTCGGGTCAATCTCGAAAGAGGAGCTCAGAGTCATCTACCTCGAGAAAACATGGGGATGATTCTGAGGTTGAATGTTGGAACTGCCGACAGAAAGGTCACTTCCAAATTGGATATCTGAAAAATCGGAGGGGCAACTATTGTCGCTGAGGTGGCAAAGAGGAAGTCTCCGGGGACTGTTCGGGAAACCGAAAAAGAGAGAAGGCGTAAGGGTCAACCCTTTATCCTCCAATCCCGAATTGACCCCTCAGAACGACCGATGCTAACCGGAAGAGAATAGGCTTGAAATAGCGGAACCGACAGTAGTGGGGATAGCCACGAATACGAATCCCACTCCCGTAGAACCTCCGTCGACTTCGGCGAACCAGACCACGGTAACGCGCACGGTAGAAATAGAAGATACCATCGTTCTCAATACAAGAACGATGATCAGAGAGAACCCGAACCCCTGGCAAGAGAGTCAGGTGATGCTGGCCCTGCTCAAGTCGAATGATCCCTTGATGGCATCATCAGATAAAGGCCCTTCGTTACCGCTACGATTAGAAGTGAAGGAGCCTCCGAGGGAGGACAGAGGGCTGACCTTCGCGTCTTTACGATCACGCGAATTAGTAACACCCCTAAAGTCCTTGCTCTAGATGATGGCTTGGTCATTGCAGATAGGTATCAAGCGATCCTGCATACGGCACCAAACCAGGCAGTTATGATTGCAGATGGCACGGTCAGCCAAGTCCAAGCCACGTGTTATCTGCCCATTGAGATCGATGGTGTTTTGCGAATGATGAAGATCTATATTGTCCCAACCATGGGTGAACATGTATTCTTGGGTTTGGACTTCATTCACACATTAGGAATAGTACACGATAGGAGCATACGTACTTGGTATATGCAGAACTACCCGGAATTAGTCTACAACTATACCAAGTAGGGTACCGAGTTGGAAGTGAAAAGGAGGGATGAAAATCCGGCAACATTAGACCAGTGTTGCAGCCTCAGAGAAATTACGTCTGAGGAGCGACAAGAACTGGACAGATTGGCTGCTAGGATTGTTAGGCCCCCTCCTGAGGCACTTCCAGCCACCGACCGTATCACCCATAGCATAGACGTCGGGATCACCCACCGATAAAACAGATATTATCGAGTGTCCCTGAAGGTGCTGAAAGATATGCAAGATGAGGTGACGCGAATGCTGGCTGAAGACATTGTTCAGCCCTCGAAAAGCAGATGGTCCAGTCCCATAGTAATGGCCCAAAAGGTTGAAGGGTCATATAGATTTTGCGTGGACTACCGCAGGCTCAGCAAGGTCTCCAAACAGGATGCGTACCCCTTGCCAAAAATGGGCATGATCCTGGAGCAACTTCACGCCGCGAACTACATAACGACATTAGATTTAAAGTGGGGGTACCAGCAGATTTCGAGGACCGAAGATAGTAGGGAGTATACCGCGTTTACAGTTCCTGAAATGGGGCTCTTGGAGTTCACAAGGATGCCCTTCGGACTGTCTGGGGCCTCTGCGAGATTCCAAAGAATGATAAACTCCCTCAAGGACGGACATGGAGCCTAACGTCTGCGCGTACAAAGATGACATGGTCATCGTGAATTAGACGTTTAGTGGTAATCAGCAATGGGTAGCTCGATTTACAGACCGTTTACAGGGCGCCGGACTGACGATTAACCAAAATAAATGTGAATTCGGCAGACTGACCGTACGTTATCTCCGGTTACTTCTTAATCAGAAGGGTTTGCAGGTCGATCCAGACAAATTTGAACCCCTTTTCTCTTACCCAGCCCTAAGAACAATTAAGCAACTGAGACGATTCTGGGGAATGGCGTCACGGTACTTTCGTTTTATACCCGACTTTGCGACTGACGCGGAACCACTGAACAGGAAAGTGCGTTCGCTAAGCAGAAGAAAGAAATCGCGACGACACCGATTTGGACTCGCTCAGACTGAGATCCCATTCGTGCTCCAGACAGACGCGAGCGATTTTGGATTTGGAGCAGTCTTGACGCAGACAAGACGACGCACTATTTAGTAAATCGTAGAATGGACCGATCTAGATGAAATTTGATGGAGAGTGAAGCTTTATAGTTGTAGAATTCAGGAAAAATAAGTATCAGCGTTGGAAATAATTTTCCTGTTTTTGAAAATTGGTGAAAACTGAAAACTTTAATAGCAACACTTAGTTCAACGTTTAAAAAAATTTTTAACTGTTGATTTCTATATACTGTAGTAAAAAAATTAAATATTTTAACATATGGACTAATAACAAGTCATAAAATTATGAAAAATCAAGTTTTCGCGGTTGGAAAATTCCCTGAAACACTGAAAGTCTTAATAATCCGCGAGCTGAAGGGGAATTGAGTAGACATTGAGATTTTCCCTTGACAACTTTGTGTTGCTTTATGTTTTTCGGTGCGCTGAATTCATTTTTAAGGGCTTCTAGGCCCAAATATGGACCCATTTTAAGCTATGGCCCAATGTTGCTTAAAATAAAAAATTTTGAGTAGGACGATGGCAGATGCTAAAAGAAAATAATCGGTTACGAAAAAGGAGTATTTAGACCGATTGGCGCAATAGGCACTTGACCTCGGCGAATACGATTTTGAGGTCTTACACCGGAACGGAGCTTTGCACCATGTGCCTGACGCTCTTTCTCGTATGTATGAGAAGGAAGTAGCAATTCCCATAGCTGCTTTGGAGCCGATAGAGAGCGAGTGGTATCGTAAGCGACTGCGGGACCTAGAAGAGATCCGGTTATCGAAGACCTAGAGACTTGGAAGTTGGTGGTACGAACCGAAAGAAGACAAGCAGTCTTCAAAGAGGTACATAACGACCCACAAGCCGCGCATCTGGGAATCGACAAGACATACCGAAGAGCCTCGGTTCAGTATTATTGGCCAGGTATGTATCGAGGCATTTCACTACGGGTTAAATCATGCGAAACCTGTCAGCGAATCAAGGCTGATAAAAGGACTGCAGCGGGCCTAATGGGCCGTAGGGTGTTCCAACAGCCTTGGACGGTAATGGCTACCGATGTAATGGATCTGTGGCCAAAGTCAGTATGAGGCTTCGAATATCTAGTGGTATTCGAAGGCCTTTACACCAAATGGGTAGCATTAGCTACCTGATGGAGTGCACCGGAAGTTCTTGTGGCGGATAACGGAAGAGAATACGTCAACAAAACGTTCCAATGGTTGACCGAGACGTATGGAATCAGACACTTGTTTACTCCGGTGTAAAATCCGCAGGCGGTCTCTTTGGAGCAAGTCAATCGAGTCCTCAAAACAATGATCTCAGCGTATTTAGCGCAAGACCATTGGCAGTAGGAAGTATACCTTAAAGATTTTCGGTTCGCCTATAATACGACCGTACATAGCACCACGGGTGTTAGCCGAACTTACTTGAATTTAGGTAGGGAACCAAAGCCGTACAATAGCCTACTCCGTAGGCTCAAAGAACCCACTGAATTGCCCCCACCCGACCACGAGAAATGGAGGAAAAGAATGGTTAAATTAAAGGATCTTCAGGATCTAGTCTCTTTGCACCATGAGAATGCGTTCGATCGTCAAAAAGCAAACTACAAAAAAGCCGGTGACACGTGGTATTTAAAGTGGGAGAGATAGGGTCATGCCCAAAAAGGGATAACGAGAGGATTTGGGTGTAAAAAGCAAGGACTGCAAAGCTTTTAGTAACCTACCACGATGACGGACCACATAGGGTGGGGGGAGTAGTGGAACAGTAAATAACCAACAGCTTCCAAGTAGTTCCCCTAAACCCTTGCATGCCCATAGGACTACAAAGATAATCAGACCATAGATTTTTTTCTTGTACAATCTGACGGTAATTATCTAGCTTTATGGTGGCGATTTTTTTCGACTACACTACTTTAGTTTTCGGGAGTTTTTTATTCTGAGTTGCCTCTCAAATTGAAAGAAATGTTGCACAACGTAGCAAAATCGAGAATGCACACATAAATAAATATAGTATTATGAATTGCGTACTGTTATTTTCAAGCACCCAGAATTGAGTTAAGTAGATCTATCAGTAGGTAGGCTCCTTAATAACACGGATGGTCCAGGTTTTTTTCTCGATTAGGGAAAATCTTCAAAAAGACACCCAGCCTTGTGCCCTTCCTGACTGAACTGCCAGCTGGTAGCACCGGGTTTCAGCAGTCAATGCTTTCACCCGGCAGCCTACCCATCCCACCTTGAGTGTGGCCATTTTCTCCAATCTCGCTGAAGTCGCATCACCTAGTTCGACGAAGGCATGAATGCACCCTTTGATACTCCTCTTTGTAAGGTTCATCTTTGGGGAACTACCAATATATTCCCTAAGTAAATCCTCGAGTACTTTCTGCACTTCTTCCACCTCAGTCGTTTCAATCAGGTCACAAACCATGAGTTGGGCCCTAGGGATTGGGTGTCTGACGCCACCTTTATCTTTTAACGCTCCCTTCAATGCGTCGCCAAAGCTGGCTCTCTCCTCCGGTTTGGCTATTACTTCGAGGAGAACTTCCCCCGCCTTGGTCTGGCGGATGTTTTTGACATCGAATTCAAGTTTCTCGGGCCTGACAGACATTTGCATATCCTTTAGGATGCTCGCATACGTCTGTTCAGGGCGGACTTGATGATAAGAGCCTCGACGCGAATCCACCTCTTTTTTCTCTCCTTCCACCAACGCTCGGTTTGATAGTTTAAACAACTTTTCTGAGGGTAGCAAGTTCCTTTTTTTCCTTTTTCTTCTGCTCTCTCCGCTTTCTTTAGCTTTCAACTCTTTTGCTTGAGGTTGCTTTTTGGGAGCGCCCTCTAAGTTTTCTCCTAAGGTTTCGGAGTCTCGGCGGTTATTTGTTTCTTCGTTAGAAATTTCTCGTATTTGCCTCTGACGTTCTCAAGCTGCCGACAGAGATCCTCATTCTCTCGGAGCAGCTTCTCGTCGGCCATGGCTCTAGAGCATCCACCAACCTGCCGCACCCAGGTGGCGATGTCTTTATAGCGTACCAGCCGTACTTCATATCGTTGTTTACTGCTGATTTCGCATATTTCCTTTTCAGGCTTGTATGCCGTTCGCATCAGTTTCTCCATTTTTTCGAATTATACACTCACGTTCTCTATGAAGTCTACACATTTTACTGCTTTTAACGGCAGTACAGTGCTCTCCACTTCAGGGCTGCTATACCGCCTCTTTCTCTTTGCCCTGTGCATTTCGTTGCCGAGCGAATGGGTTCTAGTTCGTGGTGTTGTCCACTTTACAGAGTCCATTTCCGCCAGAACTTCAATCTCCTCCACCGATAAGTTGTGCGATTGGCTCTCCCCAAAATCCGCGGAGCCGGCGTCGGCCACCGGGGCTTGCGCCCGATCGGAATCGACAGTGAAATCTTTTATTACTTGGGGTATGTCGTTTTTCTCAACAGACTTCATATTTGATTTTAATTCGGGGATCCTTCCCCTAGCTGGTTTTTGTCCGCCCCGGGTATTTGATTTCCCCGGTACTACCCATATCTCGGAGGCGTTCGCCTATCCTCAACCTGGGGAGGCGCCCGATGGTCGGGCGGGGAGCTAGAAGCAAGAGCCACGCAGACCGAGAGAACCTTGAAAAAGGAACCACAGGTAACCCAAGAGGGAGTTTACTTTTCTTTCTTGTGAGTACAAGCTGGGAAGATTGGCGGAGGGGCTGGAGGTCAGCCACGTCGCGAGTAAGCAGTATCGGTAGGCATCTGCTAGGCCCAGGGGAGTTGTAACGAAATATTCAAAAAAATATTGCAAAAAGGCAATACAAATCGGTTGGGGACTCGCCGAAGCCAGACCTCTAGCAAATGGTTTAATTTAATTGGATGTTAGTAAAGAAATGAAACGATTACTTACCGTCTAGCCAAGATCCAGGTCAAGACTTTGAAAACATTGTTAATTTGATTTATTTCGTTATACAATATGGTACCCTTACTTGTATAATATATGTTATGAAATTGACTGGAGGGAAACACGACAACAGATCTCTAATCTAATTTAATTATTGTAAGATCGGGCTTCAAGATAGTTCACCCCCAGCAGACCAAAACCGTTGTTCGTCTTAGTTTGTTAGCATGGTTCCAAAAAGAAAAACGGGAATCAATTTAGGTACAAGCTACTCGAAAAAGAATTATAATCCAGCTGTTAACTCCACAACACTGACAGATAGTAAATATTGGTCAAATGTCAGCGAAGTAAGCCGTTCGTCAATCAACGTAGGAGGAAGGGCTGGCCAACGCCAACACGCCCAGCGACTCCGCACAACTACGGAAGGCAGTCCCAATCAGGCACTCTCGCGGTCAGCGACCATGTGCAACCCAGCAAGGGGGTCTACAGTAATCACCGGTCAAGCGCGAGTGACATGCCGCGCTGGTTACACGGTGAACGACGAGGGGCAGTAGCGGATGGACCATCGGGTGAAACCGAAAGGGACAGTGCAACGCTGCGACGAGAATCAATCATCTGCGGAGACTTGCGGCGACCAAATTATAACTAGCCGTCGGTCAGCCAATGGCAATCCCAGTAGCCCGTCAGACGCAGTCAACCGACAAGGCAGAGACTGATACGACGGCACGCGTCGGCTGAGACACCTAATTATACCCGTCCCGCTGTAACCAACCAATCGAAGAAGCTGAATCAGAAATTCTAAAGCGGAAGGAAAGACGGCAGCCAAAACTGAATTTTTCATTACTTGTATCTTGACTCGACAGAAGACCGGAGCGAACCGGAAAGACTTGATAAAATAGAACACAAGCGGACCATAGAAGGACGGAAAATGGACTACCGGACGAAGGAGGAGCTGGTGGCCTGCTAGAGATTCGCCGAACCTCGTTCGCCTGTCGTCTCGCGTTAAGAATTTGTAAACTGTTCTTTTGTTTTAGAAAAGTGGAATAGTGTAAGTATTAGTAAATATTAAAGAACTTTGTTTGAATCAGTTTGTAATCTCTCTCTCTCTCTCTCTCTCTCTCGCGGAATCCCACTGCTGTATTCGTCTCAATATTGCTCAAGTGTAAAGTTCAGTAACCTGCTAAGTCTGGATGCGTCGTCGAGACCAGCGAGGCTCGGATATGGGCAACCCTATCTGGCGCCTAGGAAATATAAATAAACGCGCTTCGTGGGTGGTTCGTTAGTCGGAAGAGCGCGACTAAAACGATGTGGCAGGTTAGTTACTTAACCGGAATATTTTTGTGATTTCATTGCAACCAGAGTTTTCACCCTGGGCCAATCCTGGTCAGGTCAGACGCGAGAAAAAATAGAAAACGCGGTTAAAATACATAGTAAGAAAAAAATTTTATTGGTCCTATGGCGTACAGTATTTTTCAATAATAAGAATTTTAAAACGTTTGGTCCGAATCTAATATTCACATTTGAGACATTTAAAATCAGAATTAGTTAAATTTATGTCTGCTTACTTGCTTCACCAATTTATTCAAATTATCTAAATGTTAGCAGAAATGTTATCAGAATTCTATTGTCGGACATAATCTAAAAGTGAATTGCGACTGAATATGAGTGATCCTTTATTAATAATATTAAAGTATATTATTCAAAAATTTAAATAATATCAATCACTTTTGAGTAATAATTAGTTCTAAATATTAAGTAGTAAAAGCAGATTTTTTATTAATATTAAGGTGTAGAATTTTTTCAATATCCGGGTAAGAAGGCTTGCATTAAAAGGTATTAAAAATATGAACACCGTGGAATCCGATTTTTGTCCTTTTTTGGATTGCCAATTAGGCAGTGAAAATATTTAGATTCCAATTCCGTTTGAAGTGTAGATAGCGTGAATAGAGGACAGCGTCACCCATGGTATTCTCCCTCTCATTCTATCCCATCGTGGGTGGCTGGTAGAGCCCTTGCACATTGGTCCTCGGACAGTCCCTAGCCAGATAGTTCCTTAAGCTGGAAATAGAGATATTGATTGTTGTGTGTGAACGTGGCTCTGATGTGTAGAAAAAGTATAGTATCTAGTGGTGGGTCTCTCCTCTCCTTCTGTTCTGTCGCAGGTGCCTGGTACTTCCGCGGTTGTTTTTCGTGGTCTTTCTGTTAACGGCCGGTCCTCCCGTTTTAGTTGACTCCGAATATACCTATATATATTCGTGATGAACCAATACGCTGTGATTTGAATTCACCTAATTAACCTTCATTAAAGAAGCTTCACAGAACGACCTTCACTCAACGATACTCGACGTTCTGTGGATCTCCTTTAATGAAGGTTAATTATGTGAATTCAAATCACAGCGTATTGGTTCTTCACGAATTTTTGATGTCTTTAGTGAATTACGAAACAGCTGATAATGATTTTGTGTGACTAACACTGCTTATTTTGTCCTCATCCTAGTTAATGTGTGTTTTGCGCATCTCCGTGCCTGTGACGTCGTGGCGTTGCTTTGGAGCGGAACTAATGCTTGTGATTTCAAATTTTTTAGGATTACCTCTCTTCTCTTATTCCTAAAGTGATTTTTTGGCCTTCTTGAAGGCCTCGTTCCTGCTTACGTGCGAACGGTCTAATGTTGTGAACTTTGCGTTATGAGAGTGCTTTTTTTTGTGTCTATGTACTTTTAGTACTTTTGCTATGACACCACGCTATATATAATTATTGTTAGCGCGTATCCTAGTTTTCATTTCTGCTCGAACCTATATTTGCTGATCATTGCTTGCCTATTTCACAAGATATTTAATCCATTTGTTCATACCTTACTTTTTCCCAAGCATGCCTATTCCACATAAGCGTTTTATAATGAACGTAATTTTGTATTTTATTTTATATAATTTCTTGATGTTGCAGCCTTACTAACTACCTGCGTATAATTTAATTAAGGTAAAACCTGTTTGGGGACAAGCCTAGTCATACTTCAGGAATATCGCTGGTCTGGGGAAGCATAATAATATTCTGCAGGGTGATTTCTAACTCATTTCTAGGGGTATAGGCCTGAAAAAGGTCCTCCCTCCCGCGAACCATACTGAAGAAGAATCGGTCATCTCCTAATGTATCTAAGGAGGTTATTGGGCCAAAGAATCCAAGAAGAGTAGGAACGAAGGTTCCCTCTCACCTTCCCCGACACCTCCAACATTGCTTTTTTGGAATACTTTTCTCCTCCTTCTATTATCCTGATAGAAAATTTAAGCTCCAACAGGAATATGGTAAATGCGCTGATCTTTCTCTCACAGATTCAATTGATGCGTCTATTGGGTGGGGGGTGGGGATTTTAGGCGTGCCCAAAATCAAGTCAAGATCTTTGAGATTATTGGAGATGCTAACCTCCATCTTGATTCAGCTGATTTTTAGGTTTGAAGGCGTAAGCTATTTATCCCTTAAGACGATGAGGAAAAAACCTTCATTAGAGATGTAGCCATCTATTCGGGTAGTAATATTTTTAATCCTATTGATCGAACTACCAAGAAATTTGCTCACGCGGTTAGAAGCGGACCATACGGCTGAGTACAAATGAGTGCCCGAGTATGCTATTTAATGCCTGATGTACCAACTGTACAGGCCCTTACTTAACTTCATCAAGGGCCTGTTCAGTTCACCTTCATAAGTTTAAAATCATGAGGCATAGGTACAAAATAGGTTCAAAGTTTGGCCTAATCAACCAAAGAACAGAAAGCTTCGAGCTTTAGCGACCACTTGAACGTGTGACAAACGTTAAGATAGTATGTGCACTGTCAGATAGTACGAGGGGTTGTTAAGATAGTAGGACACCCTGTAGAAGATAAGAATCAATTAATTTCAGGTTTTTCTATAAAAGTAGGCTACTTTCTGGGTTTTTTTTTGAAATTACGGGGTTGTTACAGACTACGGTTTTGAATAACTTAAATGCCCTTTTAGTTTTTCTCTGGGCAAATAATCATGGGCACTAGTAAAAAGTCCCTAAAATTTGCCAATTTTAATGTACATAGTGCATGTAGGAAGGAAACTGAAATCTCTGTAATGCTGTCTGAATGTGATTTGGGTATTTTGTGTGTTACTGAAACTTAGCATTCTTCTGATATTAACTGGGAATTTCCTGGTTATATTATAGATATGACCGCTTCCTCGGCAGGGGTGGCGGCACTGCAATTTTAATTAGAAGAGACCTCATTACCTCCATGGACCTTCGTGGCGGTTGACTTAGACAGATTGATGTGGTTGAAGTTGTTATTTTAGTATCGCGTGGGTCCATTTCTGTTATTTCTTTGTATGCTTTCCTGCTTTTTACTGTGCGTGTGAACTTATTGACTGTGCTGGTGGCTTTGTTGGAAAATGCAAGTGGTAGCTATGTCGTGCAGTTTCGGATCGGGACTTGATTGCCTTGAACGACTCTTGTATGACATTTCCTCCTATGTCGGGTAGACCTGGCGGGATCTAGAATTTGATGTTAATCTCGGCTGCTCCCTCTCACTTATCGCCTGTTATGGTCACGGGGATACTTTTTCCTCGGATCATTTTCTGGTCGTTAGTGGACTCAATGCGTCCCCAACGACATTCATTTCTTTTTTCAATCGATTTAATATGCAAAAACTTAGCAGGGTTCTCTTCCGAAGGAGCTTTGCGGATCTCATTCCAGAATTAGCCTTAGCCTTGGATGCTAGGTTTTTATCTGCGGCTGTTTATGGTCGATTTCTAAATGCTGTTTCGGGCATTTCGATAAATGTGGTGCGGAAGTTGTCAAAAAATGCTTACGGAATCAGAAAAAAATGTTCTTTTTGACTATTCTGCGATTCTATTAATCCTACGACTGGGTTTAATAGAATCTCTAGTACAATCCGATCGCCAGCCTCCCGCTGCAGTTCTAAAACACTGGAGTCGTCACTGATCCTAGCTCAGCTGAGTTCAGGGCTGTGCAAGAAGCTCTTGTGGCCCCTAATATGGCTCCCGTTGAGGTTCCCGCTATAACAGAGGTTGACGAACGTGACCAAATGAACAGTCCGTTTTATTGGGCTGAATTCAGGGTAGCTCTGAACTCTTAAGGCTCGTGCGTCTACTCGACTTGACGGAACTATCTAACATTTAATATCGGCAAACTATTTGAAAGAATGCTACAAAGTTGACTGGAATTTAGGACTGAGAAGGAGGGGTTGGTTTCCGAGATTCCAGGACGTATATAGAAGAGTTATGCCCTGGTCTGTGTTTTTACGATCACCATCAACATTATGCGAAATTTGGGAGACGGCAAACGTATCCTATTCCTTGCGATTGATGTCAAAGGTACGTTCATTTCAGTTCTCTCTGGAGGATGGATCCAGAATTCTAAGGTGTTAGGTAGTGCAGTGATGTTAATTAATTTCATCTCGCTTCTGACTAATAAAAGGAGACTATTCTTTTCTGAGCGATGTGCCCCACGAGATTGTGGAGTTTGCGTTCCTCAGGGAGCAGTTTTAGAACAAATATTGTTTAATCTGGACTTGCATAAACTAGATATCTATTTGCCCAAAGGGGCGATGGCCAGCATTTACACTTTTTAAGGAAGCCATTGAGGGGTTTCTTCCGTGGCTCGGAGAGCACTTGCACTTCCTAAGGAAGCCATTCAGGGGTTTCTTCCGTGGCTTGGAGAGCTACTCTCTATCCAGCCAAACAATAAACTTCGACTACTCCTATTTGATCCTTTTATTTGCAGTTTGCGTAGCGTGGAAGCAGCAAAATCCAATTCCAGTTCACTATAATTTGTAAAAACATTTTTTCCCCTAAAATTGGAATGACAAGAAACTCCCAATTGGAAACAACTGTTGCAATTCGGAGAAGCATGCTTTTACTATGTCGACTGCAAGTAAAGAAAGTAATTTTTTCTATTTTCGAATTCTGAAAAATCTCAGTTTTTTCTATGGCGTGTACCCTAAAACTGTTTTTATCAGATTTTCTGATATTCAAGTTATGTGGAAAGAAACGTTAAGGTGTTGACAGTTCTTATTGATTTGTTTATTATATTTTAAACCAGAGAAAAATGTGTACGATATAAAATAATTATTTTTAAAATTGATTCGGACTGCCAGCGTATGGTGCATAGTTACTCGATACTACAAATTCGATTTATTTGAAAATCCTCCGATATTTTCGAAAATTTAATTTCGGATGACCTTCGGGTTAAAAGTATCTCAAGCCCGCTGTATCAGATTGGATCGGCAATTTTGAATTTTAATGTTTTGACGCCACATTTGTAATCTGACTAGAAAAGCCGATAAAAAATAAGTTTCATACAAATTGGCAATTTCTTATAAATTTTGATCGCTATATTAGACCTGTATTAGATCTGTCGAGAATTTAGTTCACGAAATTAGCCAATATGCAAAGTTTGATAGCCGATGCTTCAATATTTTTTATTTTCTATCGTATGTTTGAAACTAATACTCTTTTTTCAGGAGGTGCACTTTGTTACACATACGATATCGCAATAAGTACAAAATATTTTAATAAGTGTCAAGAGAACAAGATATTTATGATTTTCACTCTAGATGTCATGGTAGAAGCAGTAAATAATAAATTCGAAAAAACATATAAATCTGAAACTTCACTGCTCCTCAAAAATCGAAAGGTACCACAGAAAATTTTTTAAGTCCTAAATAATAAATTTCGATTATCTGGAATTTTATCTTGATGTAAATTAAATTGTATGAAGGTAATGGGCACTCTACAACAACATAAAATTGAAAAGCGAGAAGTAAGGAAACCTCAGTTTCCAAAAAAGTTGGTTCAAGAAGTTGAAGACAGTCTCAAGAATTCGAAAAAGAAACCCATATCTGCTTCTAAAAATTGGTCTTCTATAAAAAATCTGGATTTTCTGGAAAATCCAAGGAATACGAATAATTTGGATTATATTATTCTGCAGAAACCATCTAAAGAAAAAGCCAAGCAGTTGATCGGTTTATTCAAATTACCAAACTTGGTATGAATTTAAAATCATGAAAATAAAAAATAGTCGAAATTAAGAAAAATTAGCTAACTAATCATTTACCTCTTAGATTTCAAAAGATGTCTCAGTTGATGTTGGAGAAGATCGAATAATTGTTGAAGCCAACGAGGTGAATTACTTAGTCGACGTCTTTATTCCCTGCTCTCTGGATCAAGAGAAAGTTTCAGCAGAAATGGATTCGAATCTTGGAGTAAGTACATAACATGTTAAACTAGAGAACTTGAGAAATAAGGCAGAATTTGTTAACAGTCGTTTATTCTTTCAGATCTTGCGATTGAATATGCCGCTAAAATGTTGAAAGCTAAGACCAGATGAGAAACATATTTTAGGTGAAGATTCGGTTGATTTTTTTTCTTACTTGTATATATCATTTAAATATTCTTTATTTATTGAGGCAGTTTGTTTTTTCATGCGCCAATGTTATTTACGTAAGCCATGCACTATTTTCTTACAATTATTTGATATGATTTCGAATTAATA
Organism: Druon quercuslanigerum; assembly: GCA_010014905.2. Classification (NCBI taxonomy): domain Eukaryota; kingdom Metazoa; phylum Arthropoda; class Insecta; order Hymenoptera; family Cynipidae; genus Druon; species Druon quercuslanigerum. The sequence goes on along the minus strand of JAAAKG020169330.1, from coordinate 8,435 downwards.
TACGAAGTAAGAATACCTATTTGAATATTGTACAATATTCTAAGAGAGGTTCAAGGACTCCTTACGCGACATGTAATTATAATTAATAAATCATATTTGCATTAAGAAGCAACGCAATTTCACACATACATGTTTAAATTAAGAAAATATATATATATATATATATATATATAATAATAATAATAAAAATACGTTTTTCAGTTAAGAGGTTACCCATCAATTTAGATAAATATGCATATTTGTTATTGTTTAAAGGGGGGTCTGTCCTAATTTACGGAAAATTACGTTCCGTAATTAATGGATGGCGCCTCTCAAGCGTTAAATTGAAGTTTTACAGTCGTCATAAATCTAAATTTGAATTTTTTTTAATTTATTGCTCGGCTTATTCATATGGCATATATCTCTCCATGAACAACATGTTGAATGGTATTTTCACCGATGAGTTGAACATCCTGATCGTCACGCGATGATGTAGCTCCTAGTCTTCCTTTATGTAGGTGGTCGCAGTCATACTTGTCTAGTCACAAGTCCATGCCAATCGCCTTAGGGTACCTATTTACCACCGCTACAAGGATGTCAAGGTCCTCTTATGAAGTGGCAAAGAGGCACATCGGTATCCAGAGCTATTGCCTCAGAGCGCAGTAAATAGAGGCAAGGGTAAGATCCAGAAAAGTATTGGACTGAGAGAGTCTCCTTGGATCACCTTTTATAGGTGACATAGCTCGTAGTCACCTGTCATTTGTCAGATGTTACGACATATCTTGTCTTAGGGAGTAGTACCGTGCGTCCTTCTACTAACCACTACGGGATGGCTTACTTTACGTTTAAGAAAGTAGTAAATATACAAGCCAGATGTTGGTGCGTAGAAGTGAACTTTTTCCACAAAAGTTACGAAAGAAGCGTCTTTATTTAGCTGATACCTATATCCATATTCGTATATGCCCCCGTTGACTTGCATTTCTTAAGTTTTGAGCAAGTGCTCTAACTTTTGTAGGGAATTCTTTGTTTCATGTTATCCAGCTAATCACCCACTGAACATTTAAACTGAAGCTGTGCAATACGCTCGCGATTCTTACTCAGGCGTACGGAAGTATCATCACTTCTATTGCTGCTAAGCAGGGAGGCCGCCTTTTCATAAACTAGACAGTATAGAGTACAGAAATTAAAATCTTCGGGGAGCAAATCAGGAAGAGCAAGATTATCTTCAGCTAATTTGTACATTCTAAGAATGAGTTATTAGGAGATCATTAGTATCAATATTGTTTATATTATATTAACCTTGTACGAGTACCTAATTTTAAAGGCGAAACATAGAATTTCATTCCATTTCTGAATTGACAGGTTGTTACGTTATCCCTGAATAAAAAACGGGTTGAACCAAAATGTCAACAAAAACGGACTACGGGTTATTGTTTGTTGTTGTTCTAGTAACTTATAACCATGGAAATTAAAATCATATCTTATACAGTTTACTCCGTAAATATATGAATAAACAAGTATGGATGTTAAAGTATATTTGGTACCAAAGAAGGAAGAAATATTGTGTTAAGCAAGAGACACAAAAGTAAACATTGATATGATTTTTACAAGAGCGTGGAAGAAAATTAAAAATTACTTAAAATAAATAATTTTTTTACTTTTTTTTTTTGTTTATCAAAAAAAAGTTTAAATTTTTTCCAAAACATAAGAAATTCTCGATGAAGAGCCTCGCCTAGCATTTCTGACCATTTGCATGCTTTTTTATAGGCGCTTTATCCTTTTGGTAGCAAATTCATTTGTTTTGTTGAAAACTCAACTATTTCGTTGAAAATAAGTTTTATTTTCTTAGAAACTGATTTCTGTTTTATACAAAAATACTATTTTTTAAAACAAAATACATGAATTTTTAACTAAAAAAGATAAATTTTCGACCAAAAATAGATTACTATTAACTTTTTAATTAAAAAACTACATTTTAAACCTAATAATCAAATTTTCAACGAAATAGACGAATTTTTACCAAAATACATGAATTGTCAGCTAAAAAATTTGAATTGTGCAGAAAACATGTAGTGTTTTAATTTACAGTTAGGAAAACACAATTTTAACCAAGAAGAAAATGAATTTTTAAGAAAACAGTTTAATTTAGAACCATTGCATTGAATTTTAAACCTGAAATAGGAATATTCAATCTAAATCGGCAAATTTTCAACAAAAAACATGAATTGTAAGCTAAAAAATTTAGATTTTCTAGCAATAATGTAATATTTTAATTTTAATTTTTTTTAAATATCTAAACTTTCAACCAAAAAGAAAATGAATTTTCAACAAAAAAACATTTAAATTTTGAAATCTGGTTGAAAATTTAGTTTTCTAATTAAAAAGTTAAAATAATCTATTTTTGGTCGAAAACTAATCTTTTTTAGTTAAAAATGTATGTATTATTTTTTTTTAATTGTATTTTTGGCAGAAAATTGATTTCCTTTTTGAAAAAAGTAATTTTCAACCAAATAAATAAATGAAAGAGATAGATAAATATACAGAAAAAAATAAAATAGTTTCATTTTCAGTAAAGAAATCAGTTTCTAAGTAAATAAAATAAATTTTTAACGAAATAGTTAATAAGCCTAAAAAAAAGCATGCAAATGGTTAAAAATCTGTGTAAATCATAGAAAATAAACTAGCATGTTTCTTTGATAATTAGACTCCACACATATTTAATTTAGTATAAATATATTTAGTATAAACAGTATAGAAATTTCTTTAAGTAACGTACGTTACAGTGCAGTGCAGTTGCCCAAACATTTGAACACGGTAACGTGCATTCGACTCGACCTCTATGGTAGGGCGCAACAGAGTTGATAAACTAATACCATTTAAATGTACCCCTGTAACATACTACAGAAGGCGCCGGTTGAGAGCTACAGCGCTTAGAGATACTGCCCAGCGTTGAACAATAGGAAAAGGTCGCCGAGTAGACAGGTAGGCCGCGGTACCGTCAGATTGTCTTAAGCCACTTTAAGTGACGTAGAAAAGCTTGTTGACTCAAATTTGAAGATATGAGGACCATTTTATTAATTTCCTCTAAATAATTCATCAGAATTTCTTAAACGTTTTCGGCAGACATTTCCCTCGAACCATTCCAAAAAACATGATTCACAAAACCTTGTAAAAGGTAACTCCCGTCGAATACATTTTTGAATTACTTTTTATTTTTATGTTCCTTCAATAGGGGATGATTTTCAACGCTGTTCAGTCGTTGAAATTATTATTTTTGTTTTGTTTTAAAGGCACAGCATTTTTCAAAATTGTGCCTTAAATCTATAAAAGTCCTGCAATCGTGTTATTTCTCTTTGTCTGTTTCTTCTTTCAATTTTAACTTTAGCAAACTTATTAAACAATATGGACATAAGTAGGAGGAGGTGGCTGTTTGAAAGCCATTAACGGTAAATATAAGTTTGAAGTCTGGTGTGAAGACAAACGGTATATTATTAAGTTTAGTAAGATTTATTAACAGTTAAATATTTTCTTGTAACTTTCTTTGATTTGAGGCACAGAACAAATTAAAATTACTTTCTGAACACTAGTGCTTTTTGCAGTTTTGAAAACAGATGCCCCTTGCGCATATATTGTTTTAATTGAAATCAGGAGAATAATACAATTTGTGATTTTCCTTTCTTTTAACTATCAACCTCTTGCTCATAGGTATGTTAACGTATTTGTTCCGTTTCGTTGATGTGGACACGGGAATGAATTGACTTACTGAAAAACTGTATTTTTTTGGTTAATAAGAACAAAACACTTTGTTTAACTCAAGTAATTCACTCGACAGAAAGCTAGCTGCCTGAAATGACACAGTCTTGCTCTTATGCGCGCTTTTGGAGCCGACTCGCACAGTTATTCGTGTTTATTCACTGGTAGTTTCCGACCGGTGGTGTCGAGTTGCTGAAACGTCAGGGGACACAGCGGGTGGTACCTTCCCCTACCATGCTACTACCATATTCGAAACTCAACGCTGGCCGTCGAACGGCGAATGCTCTTTAAGGGTCATTATTTACTAAAATCTAATTTGAACATGAGAGTGGAAAGATGGAGGAAATTTTTCGCCAGCTGACAGTACCAATTCCTTATCGACGCAATTTTATAATTGTAAGTCGGATTCATAACTCGATTTTAGTTCGTTTGTCAAGTTTCACTTAAATTTTTACCAGTTTCTTCGTGAAAATAAAGACCGAAAAACGACTACCGTAAGCAGGTATAGACGTTGGTCTCAAAGCGGTCTTAAACAGTCATATTCTAGTCCCCAGAAGACCACAGTCCTTTCTCGCCGTCGGTATTATGTTGATACAGACAGATATACTTATGTCAGAGAGAAAGAGAGAGAGAGAGAGAGTAGGGTGTACTTTAATGCCCTTAAAGCTATTTATGAGAAGGGAAATGAGTAGATAATTACAATATTTATTTCACTTTATCGAAATAATATTTGCTTAAATAATGTTTCATTATTATTATTATTCATGGACCAATTTGAAAAAGCTCTCCTCTAGCTGCTCAATTAATTAAATTAGTTTATTATTGTGTGAAGGGAACATCATCGGATATGTAAGTCGACCTATGTTAAAATTTCTCTCATGTTTAAATTTTATTTTAGTTAATAATGCCTTATACTTTCATCTCATCGATTTTAGCTATTTATTTCACTTTAAACTAAACTCAACTTTGAACTAAAATTCGGTCGAATATTCATCTTACAAACTGACTGGTAAAAATTGGCCTGAAACTAGACGAGCGAACTCAAATCCAGTTATGAGCCTGGCTTGGAATATCACAACTAGTTGTGAAGCAGTACTGTCAACAAGTGAAAAATTTCCTATAGCCTTCCACTATCATACTTAAATTTGATTTTAGTGAATAAATAACCCTAAAGAGCATTTACCGTTCGACGGCTAGCGTTAAGTTGCGGAGAAGCTAGTAGCATGCAGGGGAAAGACATCACCCGCTATGTTCCCCTGACCTGGTCCACGCTACGCCATCTCACGGCTTACAAAAGGAATATATTTTATTTCAAACAGGTATCACTGCTGCAAACATCTTGCAAAATCTTTGACTTTTCCTAAACATGTGCTCTATAGTTCTTTGGAACTGATGTATTCCCTGCACAAAACCTCAACAGATTAGTAAAATGGGGTTTAATGGGGTTAAGAACAACTCTTGATTTTAAGCTATCAGTAGCCAGACCTAATTTAATATTTTTATCATTTTAAGTCCCTGATAAAGAACTTTCTCGTTCTAGATTAATTTTGGATTTAATTTGAGCCATTATTTGTTCTTGTTTTTTTAAAAGGTAGTTTTTCTAATAAACTCTTTGGCTTTCTCGTACCTGACAATAGCTATAAGAATGTATGATACCTGTTCTTATCCTTTTAAAACGTTTTGCACTTAGGTACAGACTTTTTACAAATTTATTACAGGAATTTGCTTTTTTATATACAAACCTAAATGGCGCTATCTATTTTTCGCTTTTTTCCTCTAGCACACACACATATCGCAGAACTGCATTCTGTTAGATTTTTTGCCGGGTTTCTCTAAGCAATTTTATGTAGCATGAGGATTCGTGAACTTTCGTAATCACGAATGGGGTTGGAGAGGTTTTACCTAAAGTTATTTTTTTATCACAGCATCCACACATGTATTTGAAATTGACTTCAACTAAATTTATATTTGAAAAAATGTCATTTAATAATCAGTGAAGAATATAATATAATCTCTTTTATCTTTATATGAGTGTAAAAGTCTTTAAAACAAAGATGTTCAAATATTGATTCTATTAACATCTTGAACGTGTTATAAAATTATAATCTATATTTGTTCCTCTGCAAAATATATTTTTTCAAACATTTTACTTATTGAGTAAATTATTTTTTTTATATTGTTTGCTTATATTTATATTTCATGTTCATAAATAAAAAATTTAATTTAATTTCAGTTACATTATATTCACAGCGTAAGTACTCGCTAAACCCTCAAATGGAAAGTTTAAACTTTTATACTATTAGTAATTTTTTCACGAAATTAATTTATATTTTACTAATATAAATATTATTTATTGTGTCTTTGGAAATAAAAAGGATTTTACTTAACTTTTTATTCAAATCTTATATTTCACTTTACCAAGATTTTTAGATGACGTTTTAATGTAAAATGAGTAACATTGTTTTAGTGTCAATGTTCTTTTTTCACGAAAATAACATTTTGTTTAATACCAAATTTTAAAAAACTAGTCTAGTCCCATTGCTTACAATGAAAAAACAGGGATTGATGGTATAACTATCGCCGTGCTGGTAATATGAGGAACTTATCAACTTAGGACACCAAAGGATCGCCAACTAATTTTCCGATGCACAACGTTGCTGCTCAATTTTCAGCAACGTTGAAATTGGAGCACTTCGCAACAAAAAAATCAGTTATCATAAGTGTAATGACTTGGCAAATTATCCGTACTGGCTTTATCGTATACAGGCATACTGGTACTCCATAAAAATAAACCCTTTTAGCCTTTAACTTTCAAGGTGCGTGACGTCACACCACGGATGGCGTTGCATGTTTCATTGAAATAATCGACATTTGCGATTGATATTTCCCACTTTTAAAAAAATTATTATATATTATTTTTATTATTATATTTATTTATTACAGAAACGAAACGAAGTTTTTATTTCACATTTAAATACTTTGGGAATCATAGTGTATAAAAAAATCTGATCCATAAGACAAACAATATTTTTGGATGACTCTATCCAGATCGATAGGAAATAATAGAACTAATAACTCAACCGTTCCGAATCGTGTTTCTCAGTCCTGCCAACGTGATTGACAACGGTTCAGCATTTTGCATTCTCAAAAAAAAAACGGGAACTTAATAAATTCTTAATCCAGTATCATAAAACTAACTAAATTAAAAGTGTATTTTCTACCGTTTTACACAAAAGGAGAAATTCGAACTCAATTAAATTTGAATGCCAAACACAAAAAAACACGAATATTATACCCTACACATAATACCCTGCATTATTCCGGTTCCCGCTTAAAATTTGTAGAGTGGCGCGATCCTGAAATTCTAGACCATGCAGAGAAAATTATTGAGGCATTCTCGCAAAATGATTTGGATGCAAAGATTCTGAGAATTAAGCTATAAACAATCGGTTTCATTTGCAGGAAAATGAACCTCTCATTTCTAAATTTTCCAAACTTACAAGGAAGAACTTGGACTTCGTAACAGAGTCGCCCCGAGCAACGCGAAAAGACCAAAATTAAACATATAGTTTTTTCTGCAAATGGTCAGAAAAAGACCGCAAAAAGCGAAAATACCAAAATACACCATTATAAAAATAAGCCAAGTTTAAAATTATAAAATTAGAGCAGCGACGCTTAGAAATATCCCGAACAAAACATCAAGCCTAAGCAAAGCACTGGAAGGTCAAATTCATAATGTTCAAATTAACGTTAACAAACACCGAGCGTTTTAAAACTACGGCAAGTTACAAGTGATAAACTATAAATTGAAGTTAGAGAAAACGACAAATTATACGTCCGCCTTAGAAGAAACGGATACCTCGAGCAGACAGAGATTAACAAAAAATGAACTCACATAAATACACTTTTGGCGCTTTACCTTTAATAACGCCGTTTCAGTTTCTTTCCTTCTGATTAGCCGTTCAGGGAAGCTTTTCGGTCAACACCGTAAAAAGAAAAACGAACGTAATACGCAAAGCCCGTGCGACGATCTGGTTTTAAGCGAATTCGGTTATCCTCCCTTACGAAAATAAACTATTCGAAAACTATTCATTCACTATTGGTCTCTCCATTACAGTACTTTTTACTTACTATTCGGTCACTATTCATTAACTATTGGCGTCCAATAGTGAGCGAATAGTGATTCCGCGCAAGTGTTTAAGAAAAAAGAAGCGGGCTGACCACGAACACCTTTTCTACTTGGAGAAAATGGTTTCAAAGTTCGTGATGAGCACCGCTTTTTCAAGACTTGTAGTGTCTCTAGGAACCAATAGATAGCTGTAGCTATGTCAAATGTGTAGCGACTAACTATACCACGTCAGCAAAGGCGAGTTTCCACTCGGACAAAATATTTAATGTATACCATCGCCGCGACAGTTTGCGTCACGCGCATGCCTCAGGAGTTCCCGCTCTACCGAAATACCTTTCGTTAGTCTCGCGTGGTTTATATGTCCCGTTGGCGCGCCGATTCATCAGTTGGTAGCCGGCCGCCATTGCCTCTACTTTGTTCTCTGAGTTCACGCGACTCAAGTCTGTAACTATTTCAATAAACTGTATCTACACAATTTGAGTCTTCAACTTTACTCGAGAAACCTTCGTGCACTGTAGGAGCACGTATTACCAGCAAGGTAGTAAGCCGAATTCCATCTCAGCTTACGAATACT
>JAAAKG020169319.1:0-27747 GCA_010014905.2 Druon quercuslanigerum | reverse complement strand
ATTTTAGAAAAAGGATTTAGAAATTTTCAAAAAAAGGAATTCCATTTTGATCCGTTACTCCAAAATTCTAATTTAGGATCAAGAAATTACTCTAGATGCATATTATATTTTTCACTAATTCTCTAATTTGAAAATTATTTCTTATAATTTATATTTTTTTATGAATTATAATTTTTTCATTCTAAAAAATTATATTTTCATTTAAACTGATGCAACTTACAGCGAAATTTCTATATAAATATTTCTTTAATATTATGTAGCATTTATTTTTATTTTTGTTGTCTACAATTTCTACGTATTTTTTAGGCTATTAGTCTAATGCATTTCTTGCATGTATTTTCCCATTTCCTAATTATTACCTAATTATTTCCTAGTTATTTCTATATATTACGTTTCGCATTGCCAAACAAAATAAGAGGAACATAATTTCACTATCTCATTCATAAAAAAATATTTTAAAATAAACTGGAAAGTATTTTAATTGATACAGCTTACTCGAAATATTTACGTACGTTATATGGTATAATACTTAAAATACAAATAATATGTATATTCCGAAGAAATTAAATTTTATATTATATTTAAAATATTTTTTAAAGTTGTTACAAAAAATTTGAATCTTTTGCACAATTTACCAGGAAAAAATCAGAAATTAAAAAAAATCATTATTTAGACTTTATTTAATTTTTTATTTTAAACGATAGATTGCGCTTAGGCGTGAAACATTAACTTTTGATATCAGTCTTAACAAACTTAGTTATCGTATTTCTTTGTTTAATATGAACTCATGTAAAATGAAAATATCTAATCAGCGCAAGGTTGACGTCAACATGAGGTAACGACTATACTATACACTATGTCCTATGTAATCAGTCGAAGAACTAAAATATTCATTAGTGTGCTTCTTTCTAGAGAAAAAAAATGAGAATTAGGTCTAATCGCGCTTTATCCTTACTGGTTATCATCAAGTCAGTTGGTGAATATAATAACACAATAACTCTATAACTTAAGCTTATTCTTTTAAGCTACAAGTAAATTAGAATCTGTGCTGTTCGATCATCACCTTATTTAAATGTATGTACAATGGCCGCAAGAAAATACACAAAGAAATATAAACTTCCATATTTTGTTGCAGAATTAAGCATACAGTATGATCGTTCATCTAGTCGCCACTCTATTTCTGATGTTCCTCGTGGCAGACCGTCTCTTGATTTGTCGCTTTCTCTTGCCTTACCTCATTCGGGTTCTACGGTCAGGTCTCCTCTTCCGGCCGAAACTTTTCTTCGTGCCAGGTCAAGGTCTCCACCTGCCATTTCACATTCTTTGCGCCTAGGTGGACTCACAATTGAACAACTTAGTTTCTTTCGGCTTATACCTCACAAGAATCCGAATCGGCGGTTCGAAATTCGAGGATACACTTTTCCTCGTGAAGCAGAACTTTACGTGAAAAAAAGAGATAATAAAATTAGGCCCATTACATTTGGAATACACCCCGTATTATCAATATCCAATGGTGACGTCTTTGCAATGTTCGAGCGGAATAATACAGTTCTTCGTGGGTTATATGCAATAAGAAATTACATTCAAAAGCGGGTGAAAATAAACATGCACAGCGGCAACGTTCAGAACATGACCATTGAAGAAGCGGAGGAATCACCTTCAGGCAGCAGAAACCCAATTTCAAAGAACTTTAAAATAATACTCCTAGACCGCAGCGGGAACTAAGCATGATTTTTAAATTTCCTTGTCTGTGTCCTGATTTTTTATTTGACCCATTTTTGATTTTGCTTTACCATTTTTTTTCAAAAAGCGGCATGTTTATATTGGAATTTTTTCAACATAGAGTCTTTTATAAATAAAAGAAAACAATTTTTAACTAAAATTTTCAATTGCATTATTTATTTAAAAAAGGTCTGATTTCCGAAGCGATTGAATCTCAAATTTTGATTTGTTTGCGTAAATAAAAACTTGCATTTAAGTTAGGAGGGGGCTGCATACGAAGCAAAAGTTTGATCAGAAAACTGTTTGACTTTGGACGGAATCAGGTAAGAAATAGCGATTTTCAAAAAATGCACCAATTTGAACCAAGTTTGGTGTATAAAAGTTTTTAGGGAAACTGATTACGAACCTTAGGTAAAATTTGCAAAATTGAATATTATATATTCCTGATAAAATGACTCTGAAAAACCCTATTTTTATATTTATTAGCCAATATGTATATATGTATATATTGAATTCACCTGGTGCCTGCCTCCATATTGAATTTAATGAAACACAATTCAAGAATTTTCTTGTTCGGATATTTTATGATTAAGAAATTTTCTGTAGGGATTTTGCACTTTCTTAATTTCGGGGATTTTTTATTCACTTAATTTGCAATTCAAGAACCTTGCAGTGTTAAGGATTTTATTTTTCGAAATTTTTCCGAACAATAAAAAAAAATTTCCGACAGAAAATTTCCGAATTATAAAATATCCGGACTAAATACTCTCTGATTTGTACAATTTAAAAAAATAGTTGGTTAACAACTATTTTTTTAAGTAGAATAATATAACATTTATATAAAAAAAACTTTGTAATGTTTCAAGTTTAAAAAAATTATTTTTTGAAATATAAATAACAAGAATCGAACAAATGTGTTGTGGGATACAAATTCTATTTTAAAAAACTGCATTTTATTATCAAGTTACAAAAAACGAGCGTAAAAATAAAATTATTAATTAACGAAAAAGGAAAAAGTAAATTCGTGCTTAATCAGTCAGGAATTAAATCCTGCAAAGTTTGTTTCGTTCGAAGCTCACGTCTTTTTAAATTTATTATTGTATACAATTTGTATACAATTATTTTATTTTTAAATTAATGCAGTAATTTAAAAAAATTCAGCATTGAACATAGTTTCTATAATAATATTGAATTATTTCATTTTTAATAAATAAAAAATATTTTGTAAATGCCAACTTTTAGGCTGGGTTAATTATTTTAGATTATTTAGTTAATTTAACGTGAATAATGTAAAATTAATAAAAAACCAGTTTGCATGGAAAAAATCTAGGATTATTCCGACAGAATTATTCTTTTATTTATAAAAGACCTGGTCGAAGCTTGTTATACATTTTTTGATTTTTAAACCCTATTCTAATATTCAAAATTATGAAAATATTCTTACAATATCAATCGTTGAGTTCTTTTCATATTCAATGCAGAGGTTCTACCCTGAGAATGCCCTTTTAGCCATCTGTATTTAAAAGTATCCTTAATACAACGTAAGTATTTTATATAAGACGAGACCGATAGCGCGCTCGAGCGCGCGTGTTTTCGTCATTCGCGATATTTTGTATGTATTACTGATTTTTTTTGCAGTTCGGACCTAATTAATTTCGGAAATAATCCGAAACAATTTGAAGCAATTTTCTCAATCCTCTTTAAACTTTTTTATTCGTCTTTTAACCTAAAATTAAATTTTAATCTCCTTACATGTGCCAATCCGAAATTCAATCCAAATGGATCCGATGCTCACTTATCAATCCTTCTTCATTTATGTATCAGAACCAACCATGTATCCGTGACTCCAATTCTCTTAAATGAATGGAACTTTTTTAATTCAATCCGACATCAATCCGAATGGATAAGTGTGAACCTGAAACCAAACCGAATGATTCACACACCAATCGGAAACAAACTTTGACTCTATTCGAGTGAACTGGAAACTAATCCAAACCTAACTTTCATTCCTTTAAAATCCGGGCGTATATATAAACTTTAAAGCTAACACACCTTTTAATCATTTACAAACCGTCGTAATTTTTTCGAAAAAGTATAGGTCTAAACCTGGGACAGAACTGGTTTTTGGGGAAGTGTGTGCTATGTGGGTAATGCGATTAATCCAAAACTCATTCAAGAATTCTTTTTAATCCTTCTCAATTCTCGCACAAACATTACCTTCAATCCAAATTATTCCAAGCTCGCCATTCAATTTGTTCTGAAACGAATGAATTTATCCCGTTCTGAAAAATCTCTGAAATTTTACGTTTTTCGCGTATATTTTAACGTTATCCGGAAATATTATGCCAGTTTTCGCGTATCTCGTTGTTTTCAAGATAACACGATATTTTTATTTTAAAACTTTTTCTATTATACTAATTCAGGGTGCCCGATAACAACCCTGAAATGCAATAACCTAAAAATTTTATCCTTTTTCGCGTATCTCTGCTTTACTCTGTTAGTTCTGGGTGGTCGAGGATCTTAATCAAACAGTGAAAACTTGTGCAGTTCACTCGCATCTTTCACAATTTTCAAGATAAATCAAAATTATATTATTTATTTAATTTAAAACCATTTTATTGGGTTATTTCGAGTTTGTCGAAAACAGTCCTGCTCTGCAAACTCCTTAATATTTATTTATTTTTCATGTATCTCTGATCGTTTGGCATATAAGTCAAAAAATAGTATTATTGTTTTGCAATTTTAAAACCTTAGCTTTAAAATCTTAGGTAAGTTAGAGTTGTTTGAAAGTACCCCTTTATAAAATGCCTAGAACGCGATTACTTTTCACGCATCTTTAACCGTATTCAAAATATGTAAATCATATTTCAGATTTTTAATTTTATAAAATCAATTTATTGTCGAAAATAAAGCCCTTCTTAGTTTTCACGTTTCTTTGACCGTATTCGACATAACTCAAAATTTGTATTTAAAAAAATGTATTTATTGTTCTAGGTCGGAGTGGCAGAGGATCACCTCATTTAGGAAATCATGAAAATGTTGTCAGTTTTCGCTTATCTCTTACCGTTTTCAAGACAACTCAAAATTTTATTTTTTCGTATTAAAAAAATCTTTTTATTACGTCAATTAATGTAAAACCCTGAAAATATTTTTTAGTTTTCACGTATAATGAAGACTTTATAGATAATTCAACTTTTTGCATTTTTTCGAATTTTAAACTTTTGTTTGCTGGTTTACGTCAAAGTTTTTACGTATCTCTCACCGTTTTTATGATTACTCAAAAAAAATTTATTTAAAACAAAATTTGTTTATTGGGTTAGTTTATGTAGATCGAATACAATACCCCACTGTAAAAAAATTAAAATTTTGTTCGAAAGAGATACCCCTCTTGAAAATCCTTAAAATGTTTTCAGTTTTCGCTTACCTTCTAGCGTTTTCCAGGTAACTCAAAATTTTTAATTTTTTGGGCGTATTTTAAAAATATTTTTATTGGGTTGTTTCGAATTGCTATAAGATATAACATATTTTTAAACCCCTTAATACCTACTTAGTTTTAATGTTTTTATGCCCATTTTCGATAAAAAATCAAAATTTTGATTTTTTGAATGTTGAAAATTTGTTTATTGTTAGTGTTCGCACTTCTCTCAACATTTTCAAGATTACCTAAAAGCTTTATTTTTTGTTTGTATTTAAACAATCTTTTTTTTAGGTAATTTCTTTTTGCTGGAAGACAAATTTATTTTTTTTTTAAATTGAAAATCTGTTTATTGATTTAGGTTAGGGTGGCCAAGGAGAATCCGAGAAGCTCTAGCAAGAGATTCATATACAGCGCCAAGTATATGACTGACCAATACGGAATCGGGTCTTCGCATTTCTGCGTTACATGTTTCGAGATGGTGCGAGATATTTCGATAGTCGATACGTATGATCTTTTTAGTATAGGAATGTAAAGACAAATCGTATGTTAGAATGTAATCCTTAAATTTTCCTTCAGGTTGTCCCCTCCGAGCTTTACTTTTCAGCTTCAAGCTCAAGATAGTCAATTTTCGGCTTCGCAGTGCTTTTTATCCTCTTGCTCCGATTCTCCCTCTCTGACTTAAGCAATTCCGGTTGAGTGGGAGTTTTCAGAGTCTGCACTTTAAAATATTTCCCTTGCGATGCTAGATTCACAAAGGATCGCGCAAGAGATACCCGTATTGACGATTTTTAGGATGCAGCTGAAACTTGCAGTAACAACATCTTAAATTTTACGATTTTTTCAACTTTGATTATAAATTATTTTTTTTTTATCAGCCTCCAAATTTGGATTTTACTTTTGCATTGCAATATCGTCACGAAAAAAAATCATTCTATCGAAAGTCAAACAGTCTTCTGATTAAACTATTGCTTTGTATGCAGCACCCTCCTCACTTGAGTAAAAGGTTTTATTTATGTATACGAATGAAAAATCGAGATTTAATCGCTTCGGAAATTCGACCTTTTATAAAATAAATAATGCAATTGAAAATTTTAGTTTGAAATATTTTTCTTTTATTTATAAAAGTCTCTATATTAGAAATGTTCCAATATTATCATGCTGCTTCTTGAAAATAAATGGTAAAGCAAAATGAAAAATAGGTCAAATAAAAAATCAGGACACAGACAAGGAAATCTAAAAATCATGCTTAGTTCCGGCTGTGGTCTAGGAGCATTATTTTAAAGTTCTTTGAAATTGGGTTCTTCCTGCCTAAAGGTGATTCCTCTGCTTCTTCAATGGTCATGTCTTCAACTTTGCTGTTTCGCATGTTTATTTTCACCCGCTTTTCTAAGTGAGATCTTAATGCATATATTCCACGAAGAACTGTATTATTTCGCTCGAAAATTGCAAATACTTCTCCATTGGGTATTGATAATACGGTTCGTACTCCAGATGGAATGGGTCTAATTTTATTATTTCTTTCTATCACGTAAATTTCTGCATCGCTAGGAAAAGTGTATCCTCTGATTTCAAACCGCCGATTCGGATTCGTGTGAGGTACAAGCCAAAAGAATCTCAGTTGTTCAATTGTGAGTCCACCTAGGCGCAAAGAATGTGAAATGGCAGGTGGAGACCTGGACCTGGCACGAAAAGAAGATTCGGCAGGAGGAGGAGACCTGACCGCAGAACCTGAATGAGGTAAGGCAAGAGAAAGTGACAAATCAAGAGACGGTCTGCCACGAGGAACATTAGAAAGAGAGTGGCGGTTAGATAAACAATCGTACTGTAAGCTCAATTCTGCAACAAAAAATAGAGGTTTAATTTTCTTTGTGTATTTTCTTGGGGCAATTGTACATCCTAGACATTTTTGCATAGGACTTTTAAAATGTAATTTAAAACCTGTGAAAACTGAAATTTAGTGACTGTGAATTCTCTTTTGTTATAGCTCCTTTAAATTTAACAAAAGGCATTCTAATCACGCTTCTCGTGAGAATAAGGAAACTTCTGAATTCCATTTTTTGGAACACATATATTCTCTCGAAAAAATATCAGATTCAAGTGGTGCGCATTCAGAACCTTCTGAAATAATATTTAAAAGAAAATAGTACTTAAGACTAAATGATAATTCAATCGCAAAAATTTGGATTTACTGTTAGCTTAAAAAAATAAACTTCAATTATAGAGTTATAGTGTTTTTGTATTCACCAACTGACTTGATGATGACCACAAAGGATAAGACGCGATTAAACATAATTTTAAATTTTGCAATCTACAAAAAATCTCACTTATATATTGATTAAAAATGTATTTGATAATTAAACTATTGAATATTTCAGTTCTTCGACAGATTATAAAGGGTATAGTGTATAGTAGTCGTTATCTCATGTTGACGTCAACCTTACGCTGATTAGATATTTACATTATATATGAGTTTATTTTAATCAAAGAAATAAGATAAGTTAAGTTTTTAAATTTTTTAATAGTTTCAAATATTTTCTGATAACTTTAAAAAATGTTTATACATCACAAACCTTGCAAAGATTTCTGATTTAGTAGCGGAAAATTTTGAAATGAAATTAGATCTCTGCATTTCAACAAAGAAATTCTTCAGAATTCTTTACAATTTCAAAAGAAAGAAATGAAGGCAGGGGATCGAACGGCTAAAACCAAAACTTCTTTTATCAATTTTCATTATCGTCACACTTTCTAGTCTAGCGTTAATTATTTTCGTGAGGATTTTTGGCTACAGAGAGTATGCCATCACACATGGAAAATTGAAAAGTGAATGAAAAGTTTCCGACATGCCTGATAAAACGAAAATATTTGTTATTATTTTACACTTAAAGCATTTAAATACAAAATTTACACTGTTTTTCTTATATTCATTTTCCCTATTTTTAAGGATTTATCTTTTTCCCTTATCTTTTAGAAATTTTCCTCTTCATCGCATTTTTCGGATTAAGTTCGAACTGAATTAATAGAACAAAATAAGAGAATCAGGTTTATTTTTCCGTGAAAAGTAACTGAACGTAAACCCTGAAATTTTTTTAGAGGAAATGTAGAAATTTTAGCAATATTTGTGAATTAATAACAAATTGGAAAGACCTTAAAAATTTAAATTAATAATGATTCTTAAATAAAATTCTGTAATTGTAAAAAAAGTTTTGCAAACGTTTCCTGAAAATAAGAAAATAATATCTTAAAATTTCAGAAAATAATGTAATGTAGTCCTTCTAAAGATACTTTTGTAAATTATATTATTATTTCCTGACAAATGTCATTTTTATAAACCAAGTTTCATAAAGAAAAGCAACAAAATCAGGATCGAGAGTAGACCTAGAAGCTCAGAAACTAATAGTTAAAGCAAACTAAAATTCTTTTGATATTTATCCTATAATATTGTTTTTGGAGACATCTGTGAACCAGTTTGTTTTATAACTGGGTTGGTGTGCCTTAGCGTTTACCCATTCACCCTCTGTGTGTAGGCTAACTCGATACTTCTTATCAAAGAGGTACCGGCGAGTGAATATTTTGTCCCTAAGCATGCTCAGTGGTGGTGAACCCAGGCCACCTTTGCTTCGACGGTCTTGATGCTGAGATGCAGGGGCTCCGAACCTATTATTGCCTCTAGAGGCATCATGGGTATAGACTTCGCGGTGCCACTGATGCCGCTCAGAACCAGTCCCTTGAGCCTTTTCAGCCAAAACGTCGCAGCAGAGAGTTTGACTCTACTCAACAAGAGCACGGCTGAAGGTTCGCTGTAGATCAAAAAAAGTGTCTCCGGTTTCAAATCCCAGTTTTTTCCTATAGCTCTTCTACAGAGCCAAAGTAGAATTCCTCGACTTTCCTTCTACAGAGACTGTAATAGCCACACCGTGTGTGATCATGGCCTTCCTTATCACTTCCACAAAGGTGTAGTTAAGGGCTCCTTCGACGTTCTTATTTCGGATATATCTGTACACAAGTGTTTCAAATGTTTTTAGCAGGAAATATGTGAGGCTAATGAAACGGAAATCCTGCTGCTATCAATATGAAGACTACTATTGCACCACACCATGCTGTCGGAACATAATTCAACGTCAGACTAGCACTAGAAAGTCTCATAATAGGTATTATGATGATCTCTGGTGCCCTTTGTAATCATTCTAAATATATTCCTTCCGGGCCAGAACACTTGTGAGGACTGAAGATATCGGTTCCCATCTGACCCTGGCTGTGGTACAAATCTCGTTAGCCAGTCACCATTTCGGTCCCATTAGGGAAACAGGTGGCTTAGATTGCCTCTGCGGTATCGCCCCCTCTTCTCCGAACGTTGTAAAGCCCAGACAATGTGCGTTGATAGGGTAAGCAAAGGTACCTCTGTCAGACTCTCAGTACCCCGCGCCCCGAAAATTTCAGAGTGCCGAGAAAAGCATTCGGATTTCCTGAAAGCAGCTCATGCAGTCTAGCCGTACGTATGGCTCTCCTACATTCATCCCTCATCGCCGTAAAGGAGTTTTATAGTTCCTCCGTTTTTCCAGTTCCAGTACCTTAGAACCTCTGCGAAACTGCTGAGACGTCTTTGCACATATTATTTTTAAGTTCTTTAAAATTGGGTTATGAACCTATTTCGCTCCAAAATTGGAAAGACTGCACTATTGGATATTGATAATACAGTTTGTATTCCAAATGAAATAGGCCCAATTTTATTCTTTCTCTCACGTGAATTTCTGCTTTGCGAGCAAAAGTGTATCCTTAAATTCCGAACCGCCGATTCAGATTTGCATAACGTATAAGGTGAAATAATCTAAGTTATTCAATCGTGAGTCCACCTAGGCGCATAGAATGTACAAAGTCAGGTGGAGACCTGGACCTAACGCAAAGAGAAATTTCGATTGTAGTAGAAGTCCTGACCGGAGAACGCGAATAAGTCAATGCAAGAAAAATACAAAATCGAGAGAGGGTCTGCCATCAGGAACACCAGAAGAAGAGTCGCGATTAAATGAGCGATCGTACTGCAAGCTCAATTCTGCAAAAAAAAAATAGAGATTGAATTGCTTTAGTGTAATTTCTTGCGGCCACAGTACATCCTGCACACCGAAATTTAGTGACTCTGAATTTTGTTCTGTTAAAGCTCTTTAGATGTTAACGAAAGACATTCTCTAATCATAGGTCCTATATAGGACCTTCTGTTTTTCTTATTCCTATTCTTCTTTTCCCCTCTTATTCGTCTCTTTTCTCCACTTTTCTTCCGCTATTCGCCCTTTTCGGTTTCTCATTTTCTTCTTCCCATTTCTTTTTTTCTATCTTATTTTTCTGTTTCGCTTTCTCCTTCCCCTTTCAATCTATTTCTGTTCAACCTTTTCCTGTTCTCTCCACCCTTTTTCTCTTATTTCCATTTCCAAATTTCTTTTTAGTTTCCCATTTCCCCCTTTTCCTTTCACTGAGCCTTCACTGGGCTGTAAGTAGTCACATTATTTGGCAACCTCAGCCTCCAGGGCTTGCCACTGCGATTAGGGGCAGTAGCTGAGAAATAATCTTTCCATTTTGACCCTTTCCTCTTTCTCATTTTTCCCTTTACTTATTCCCTCTTTTCGGTTTCTCCTTTTTCCTATTCCCTTTTTCTTCTTCCTATTCCATTTTTCTGTTTGACCTTCCCCTTTTAATCTTTCTGTTTTTAACGTTTTCCTGTTTTCTTCACCTTATTCTCTTATTCTGATTCCCCAATTTCTTTTTCATTTTTCCATTTCCTGATCAGGAAAAGAGGAAACTCTTTCCCCTTCACTACTTTCTTTTTTTCCCTTTTTGCTTTCGTAAATATTTTATGATGAAAGGGTTCTAAAAAAAGCAAGAATGTGCGAAGGTTACTGGGCTGTAAGTAACCACATTACTTGGCACCACCAGCCTCCAGTGCTTGCCACTGTACTCAGCGGCATTAGCTGAGGAAAAATAGAAGTGATTATAGCCCGGCTTATTCCATAAGCGATGCTTAGCGACCTCATCTGTCCGATAAGTGAATAACCTAATTCAGCACTACTAGGAGACCAGGGTTCCTCTGCTGTTGGGTGGTGATCCAAACTATCATTATACCATGTGGAAAAGCACAACAGCCAATGACAAAGGAAGAAATTGAATCTAATACCTAGCGCGCACTGAGTTGAGCTTTTGAATCGTCATGATACACCAGCATTTCAGATTAAAAACAGAAGTGAGGTTCCCGATTTGACTTTATGCTCGAATGACCTGACGAGCAAGGTGAAATGTCCCCGATGAGTAGTCACTGACGCTCCACAGATATATATTTTTTCTGCTGCCTCTAGTAAAACTGGAGATTTAAAAAATAAGAAACGCTAGAAATACACTTTGGGACTCATATAAAGATTAACTCAGACGGAGGCTTGTAAAATTCCCACAAACCTAGCAGCGTACTTTTCAGATAGGCGCGTTTTTAGACATAGAGGGTGCCTTTAGTAAAAAATCTTCAGAAGTGATTTGTCGAGAGGTTTTGAGGTGTGGCGTGCCGAAGCAGCTAGTAAGCTGGTTAGGAATCATCCTACTACAAAGGAAACTCGAAGCCAGTTGGGGATGAGGGTCTTGCAATGAAAATCAATTATACAAGGTGGGCGCTGCACATCGAAGAGCTCTAGGGCGAGAGGGCCTTCGATAATCGAAGATAGCTAGCTGAACTGCGCTTAACACCTGGACACCCACTAGAGAAAATTTGTCTTAACATTTTGGATGCGTGGGAGAGCTTTTAGATTGCAGTGGGGTCTAGCGCCTGAAGTCCTTGAATATGTCCCTGGTATGTTGGTTAGACGCGGAACTTAAAATGATGCAGGACAGGCTGCAACGATTACAAGTGCTAGCTTTTAGGTGCTCACTAATCTTTCTTCGTATGCATTCCAAACAGAGATATGTCGAAGAAAATTGATATGCCACTCTAAACTGCGCATCCGGGAATGCAAAATGGCATTTAACGAACTTGTCGAAAAAACGAAAATGTCTATCATATTTGTCCCAGGCCACACAGGTGGCCGATACTGGGAATACTTGAAAAAAGAGGTAAGGACAGTGATTTAGAGGCTCCCTTGTCACTACCACTTGGACTATCATATGCACAAAATGGGGTATAATCTCACGACAGAGTGCACGGAAATGTGGCAACGATGGTAAAACATTCCTGCATCTATTATGTTTGTGCTCAGAATTATCTATGCTCAGGCAGCAAACCCTTGGGCCCCATTTTATAGTACCTGGTCTGCAATCAATTATAGAGAGCGTATAATGAAGGGCCGGCAACAATATGCTTTACAGCTTGATCGTCAGACAAATTTTTTAGGGCTTTCAGCCCGTTTTAAAAGTAACTATCTATGACAGCAGTTTTAAAACTTAGCTATTTAAGATTTTGTAAAAATTTTTCTTATTTATACTTTGTTTCTTCCAGCATACTATTATTATATGCTATTATATATTATATATATATATATTAATTTTCATTAGCGTCACACTGTCAGGAGTAGCGGTGATTGTTTTCGTGAGACTTTGTGACGTTGAAGAGTATGACATCACATGCGGGAAATAGAAATGTGAATTACAAGTTTCTGACACGCTTGATAAATCATTTCCTTTTTTAAATCAATTCAAACTAAATTAATAGATAAAAATAAAAAAATATTGCTTATTGTTCCGTCAAAAGTAACTAAAAGTACACATCCTAGCGTAAAGTGGTTATAAGCAAATTTATAGTTATATTATTTATTTCTGTACGTATGTCTGTCACTCAAAGCCTAGCCAAAATACGTTCCATTTTCGTCGTAATTACGCATACCAGCTCTGCGGCCATGTTGGTTACCATAGCAACACCAGGGCGCTAAGTTGAATTTGAACGCTGACGGCGGCGACCCATTCAACACTGTCGCTAGCACGCCGTTCAGTTGTGTTTTACGCATGCTAGGCTAGCGTACAAACATTTAAAGGATTGATAAATCCTAATCTTATACATATCCAGTGTTAATTTCACAAGCTAGACAAAGTAACAAAAATATGTCCGGATACAACTCGTTTCAAAAACGAAGGAAGTATTCAAAAATACAAGGAGAAGCAAGTGAAATTATTTGAACTTTCTTAAATATAAGTACGAAACAAATAAAAAGAAAGAGACCAAACTCTTTTCCATGCCGATCATGACTCGTTGGGGCACCTGGAAAAATTCATCTGACTATGTGGAAGAATATGGAGACGACGTCGTGTAATATATTCAATCTTTGCCTGACGATGTAAATGCTGTTAAGTATTTCAAGAGTCGTACGGAAACTGACTTTCACATCATTTTAACCGAGGCATCCTTGGTGAAGGAACACTGCACTGCAGTTAATGACCTTCTATAGCTTGTCAAATGATCCACATATGCGGTGGCCCACAACTTGTATCCGAAGCTCAGTGACTTGCAATCTACTTTCTCTCTGATTCAATCTACAGAGAAAATCACGAGTATTGTGGGAATGCACACGAAATTACGCTTACTTTCTTTGCCTGCAAGAAATAAAAAAACCGTCGAATATCGAATGCGTTGAGTGTGCAAAAAAAAGCCATCTCGTGGAAACAGCTCCAGCCAAACTCTTTTTTAAAGCAGCTGAAACTCTTTTTTATCCTGTTACTGGAATGATCAGCACCGAACGCTTAATTGAGGAAGCTGTGGCAGCCACAAGTTTGCAGGCAGATATATCGATTTCAGAGTTTTTAATCGTTCACGCTATGTTGAAGGAACAATTAAAGACAGGTCTCGAAAATGAACCAAAACCTACAAAGGATATTGTTCCAAAGATCCTTACTGGAATGGTAGCTAATCATTCGGGTTTCGCTATTAAATGTCTTTAAATGATCAATGTTTCTGTATCACATGTGAATGCTAAGCGTGCCTTTAGCGCATATTCTGATATTCTATCTCCGAAGCGCCGGAATTTACTTTCTGTGAATGTAGAAGTCATGGTGTCCCTAAATTTTGGTGATAATCCTAATAGTTCATGATAACTCACTTTTGTTCTAAATTAGACTTTATTTTCTCAAAGATAGTTTCATGTCTATTCTTTATGTATAAATGTGATAGAATAGGTCCTCCTATATTACGTTTTGAAATAAATATTTGATGTTAAAGTTAAAAACTTGTTCTTCTAGTTTTTATTAACTCAATAAAGTAATTATATCCTCATGTATAATAAAAGCAAGTAATATTTATGTGAATTATTATCCTGATTCTTCCATCGCATAATTTCGCATAATCCAGATTTTTACAGCAGTTTTTTGCATAATAATCCGTTTCCCATTGCATAATTCGAAGATTTTAAAAAGCAGAAAAAATTGTCCCTATTCATAACAATAAAATTGTCAACGAAAATTTACTTATTTATAATAAACTATTCGGTCTTTTTTCAAGAATGGTTGTTTATTGATTGAACGCTAATATCAATCATTTTGAATTAATTGCGTGTTCTTATAGTCAAGCAGTAAAAAAAATCTGTCAAAGTTCAATATTTAAATAAGGAGCCACTCAGCAGTTCAAACTTTAATAAAAGAGATAAATTTTCAAATGAATCTTCAACAAAAAATAATTTCCTTAACCAGTTGATTTAACCAAGTCTTTTAAACAAAATAGTTGATAGAACGTTTATAGAACGCTGAAGCGAAGAAGATTTAGTTTAAAACAAAAAGTTACATTTTAATACAAAAATGACATTTCTACTAAGACAGATGACTTTTTAAATCAAAAAGATGAACTTTGAAAAAAAAATAGTTTAGTTTTCTATTTACAACGATTTCAGTTTACTTTTTGTATAAAAATATGAGGTTATAAATGAGAAATAAGTTTCTACGAAAGAAATTGAATTTTAAATCCAAAGCGGCTTATTTTTCACCAAAAAGACGAATTTTTAACCAAAAAATGTCTTTTTAACAAAATTGTAAAATATTCTACCAAACAGGTGATATTTTTCCAAAAAAGATAACATTTTCCTCAAAACAGATGAATTATTTTTTTTTAATTTCGGGAATAGTTGTTGAATGTTCATTTAAAAACAATGCAGGTAACTTTTCAAGTTTAAAATATAAATTTAAAAAAAAGATTGTAAGAACAAAAGTAAATGTTTAATGCAAAAATACGAACTTTTTCTAACAAAAAAGATGCATTTTTAACAAAATACTTGATTTCTCTACCACATAGTTCCACTTTTATCCATGGAAATTGAAATTTTTAATAAGACAGAGGAAGTTTTACTTAAAAAAATGACAAATTTTTTTTTTATGTTGAATATTTTTAATCAAATAGGATCAGTTTTATCAATATGAAATTTCTATGAAAAAAGATAAATTTTTAACATAAAAGAAAAATACAAAATTCCAAATAGTGGTTGAAATTTCATCCAGAAAGGATTTGAGTTCTCTTTTTAACACCAGAATATTAAATTCAATCAGAAACCAAATTTTCTACAGAATAGTTTAACTTTCAACAAAGGAGAAGAATTTTCAAACAAAAAGTACGAGTTTTCAACAAAAATGTTCAATTTTCAACTAAACTTCTTAAGTGTGATATAGAGTAGCATTTAATTTGCTTCTAATAATTTGGTGATCCTGTTACGAGTCATTCGTGTATTTTGAAAGTTTTAGAGAAAAAGTGGTGTCGCAAATTAATATAGGCGTTGAAGAAAATACAATTTTTTACAAAAATTTTTTCATTCTAGTAATGGAAACTAATCAGATGATATCAAAGTATTATGCATAAATAAATAATATTGGATAGTTAATATAATTTATTTGTTTAAAATTGTACACAATAGAATGGTTCGATGTTTTGACAAATATAAAAAAAGTACCTACTTCGAGTCTTCGACTTCCCATCAAGAAAATGCATTGCAAAGATCGGCACGTAGCCTCCCACCTATGCAATATCCCAGGATCTGTGTCATTGCCCACATAAATCAATGTCAGAAAATGGTCCACCAAGGGACTCTTTTCCCTTTCCTGCTCAGATTTCTGCCTATATATACGCATGTTTTGAAGGGTTACAACAAGTTTATTTCTACCATCGAATCGCTGTCCAAGAACTCTCCGAAAATAATTAAAAGTCCATCAAGTAACTGTAACTTCAGTGATTCCTAAGTGTGTCAGCCCCTTTAGGGAAACAAGAAAGCCCTCCTAACAAAAGTCACCACAGTGATATTCTGTGATCCAAAAATAGTGAAGGGAAATCGACAAACTCTGTTAAAGGAGTTTCAGACCAAAGGATACTAAAAATCTACAAAAGAGCCCTAATTCCAAGCAAGAAGAAAACTAATCGTTGGTAAGTTTTCAGAATAAAACATTGCTTTTAATAATTTCTTTATAAAACAAATTAAAGAACTCGTTATTAAAGTCTTTCCTTTTTTTAAAGGGTGGAGACGAAGACGAGGTCTTTTGAATTCCTACCTGTTCTATGCTGCATCTATTCAATTGAACAAATAACCATAACTAAAATTAGAATTTTACATATGTAACTTTATATTAATAAATTTAAATTTTTATTTAAACCATTATTTAACACAATAATTCGATTATCTTAACCTTTTCGTTTTTGCTTTTTCCTCAATCCCTGTTTTCTATTTTAACCAAATTTAGAATAAAATAAAAGGAAGTAGGTTTAGTTTAATTTTAATTATTTTATGGAAAGTTAAGTGCATGTCATCTGAGACGTAACACAAGGAAGGATAGAAGGCGGGAACGCTTAAAATTGGATTTATGGATAGCGAAAAGATTAACATCAAGGAAAAATCGGATATCAAGCAGGAAGTATTTAGTACACGGAAAGGCGAAATCATAGAAAGGAAGGCAAGGATGAAGTACGAGAAAGCTATAGAAAAGAAGAGATTAAGAGCAAAAAGCGCAGAATCAATTGAGGTTTTTATAAAAAAAGAGAGGGGAGAGGGTAAGCAATGAAGAGAAGGGCGATTTAGGTTATAACTTAAAATATCTAAAAATGTTTAGATCGCCGCTGGAAAAGCAGAGTTTGGTAGAGAAGGGTGAAAATAGCAAGGGGGCTAACGAAAACGTGAATGAAACCAAAGAAAAGAGAAAAGAAGAAAGACTGAAAGAAATGCGCGAAGTCATGGTTGAAGTAATGGGCATATATAAAGAAAAGCAGGAAAAAAGGGGAGAGGATTTATGGAAAGAAATTTAGCGGGAACTGGCGGAACTTAAGAAAGAAATGGAAAAAGAGGAATGAGTTAGGGCGCAATTAGAAAAGAGAATGCAGTCATTGCAGCTAAAAATAAAGAAGTAGGAGGATAACAATAAAAAGGTAGAGCAGATGTAAGGTAGGACTGAGAAAAATAGAACAAATAATAAAAAAGAAAGATGGTGAAGTAATAAAAAGGAACATGGTTATAATGGGTAGAAGATTAGAGGGGAAGGAGATGTAGGAAGGAGTGGAAGAAGTACTAAAAAGGATTGATGCTAAGGTAGACAGGAGGATGCAATATAATTTAAGGAAAAACGCGGAAGAGGAAAGACAAAAGTGAAGAAGAAGATGGGTAAAAATTGCGATAATACAGATGGACGGAGTAAGGTGGCATTTGGATATAGAAAGGAAAGAGTTAGTAAGAAATGAGGTGCAGAAAAACTAGAAGAGAAAGAAAGGGGAGGTAGAAAAGCAAGAGATAGTAAGAGGCAAAAAAAGACAATAACCAAATGTAGGAAAAATGAATGATTTGATACTGAAATATAGCAGGATTGGAGAGAAAGGATATGGAATTTATAAGAAATGTTACCTAATGGAAGAAAAGGGAAATATAAGAAAGAAAGGAAAGAACAAACAGAAGGATTAATAGTAGCAGAGATGAAGATGGAAAGAGAGAAGTAGAGGATAGTGGGGGATTATGTGAACAGAGATATGCAGGAGAAAACGAAAGAGTTAGGAGAAATGATGGAAAAAGATAAAGAACGCTTGGTGAGAAGAGTGAGGCAAGCATGTCCTCTGAACCCACTTTTATTTAATGTATTAATATCAGACTTAGAAGAACAAATGAGGAGAAGAAAGAATGGCAGGCATAATTACAGGATAGTAATTATTTTATACGCTAGTATGGCCGGTGTCAGGTTATAGGGCACAGACATGGAGATAAAAAAATAGGAAAGATATGGAGAGTTTAGGAGAAAGGTATATGAGATGGACATTAGGATTAAATTGTCGGACGCCAGGATATATGTTGAGAGAAGAAGCAAACAGCGATAAATGAAGTATTAGAGCGGTCATGAGGGCATGGAAAGTTGAGACTTAGGTGTGGGAGGGAAACGGAGTGCAGTTGGCGGGAAAGTGTTTGATGGAGGTAGAAGGGAGGAGAGGAAGGCCGAGAAAGTTAACGATATAGGAACAAGAAAGGAGGGAGTTCTTGAATGCTAGAGACATGGAAGCCGCGACTGGAGGAGGACTATGAGGAGTTGGAAAAAAGGACAAGGAAAGACAATTAATAGAAAGATGGGGGATGATTAACGAATTAAAATACAATAAATGGTATAAGATAATAAAAAAAGGTTCACCAAAGTGGATTCAATACATACATATATACATATTGGCTCATAAATATAAAAATAGGTTTTTTCACCAAATTTAGTCCAATGGTTCTTGATTAAATTTACGAATTTTCGCAACAAAATTTTTTTAATTAACTTATTTTTGCCTTTAAACGCCATTAAAAAAACGGTGCCAGATAGGGTTAATCTAAGGTCAGATTAGGTATAAGTATGAAAAAATCATACAGGCTATTAAGTTTTGTAAGTATTGAACAATTTTTTCCTGGAGAAAACATCAGTTGAAAAGTTAAAGCAATTTGAGCCATATTAGTTGCTAAAGGGTTCAAACGAATAAAATTTATTTTTCCAACGCACTTTAGGGTGCCAGTTAAAACCAGCTTGCTAAAATCCCAATTTTATAAAAATAATATTCTTTGCATTAATTAAGGTTCAATGAATTTAAGCTTAATAAATATAAAAAACCAATTAAAAACAACGTACCATTGTTTATAACAATAAAATTGTCAACAAAAATGTACTAATTTGTAATAAAATATGAGGTTATGTTTAACGAATAGATTTTTATGGATTGAACACTTATATCAATCATTTTGAATTAATTGCGTGTTCTTATAGTCAAACTTGAGTAAAATTTTTTATTCACGTAAACATATGAAAATCTAATTTCCAATCTCTTTGGGAATCGGACCTTTTTAAAATAAATAAATCAATTTAAAATTTTAGTTTAAGATTGTTTTGTTTTATTTATAAACGACTCTATGTTAGAAATGTTCCAATATAAACATGCTGCTTCAAAAAAATAAATAGTCAAGTAAAATTAAAATGGGTAAAAAAATCAGGAAACAGACAAGGAAATTTAAAAATGATGCTTAGTTCTGGCTTGGGTCAAGAAGTATTATTTTAAAGTTCTTTGAAATTGGGTTGCTTCTGCTTAAAGGTGATTCCTCCGTTTCTTCAATGGTCATGTCTTCAACTTTTCCGCTGTGCATGTTTATTTTTACCCGCTTTTCAAGGTGAGATCTTAATGCATATATTCCACGAAGAACTGTATTATTTCGGTTTAATATTGCAAAGACATCACCATTGGATGTTGATAATACGGTTTGTATTCCAAATGGCATATGTGCAATTTTATTATGTCTTTCTATCACGTAAATTACTGTATCGCGAGGAAAAGTGTATCCTCGAATTTCAAATCGCCGGTTTGGATTCTTGTGAGGAATAAGCCTTATGGATGTGAGTTGTTCAATTGTGAGTCTACCTAGGCGCAAAGAATGTGCAATCGCAGGTGGAGACCTTGACCTGGCAGGAAGAGAAGATTCAGCAGGAGGAGACCTAACCGGAGAACCCGAATGAGGTAAGGCAAGAGAAAGTGACAAATCGAGAGACGGTCTGCCACGAGGAACATCAGAAGGAGAGTCGCTATTAGATGAACGATCGTACTGTAAACTCAAATCTGCAACAAAAAATAGAGGATTAATTTTCTGTGTGTATTTTCTTGTGGCATATTTTTCTGTTTAAGGATAAAAAGGTTCGTTAGAAAAATACGTCATTCTTGCAGGTAATAGCAACTTTCGCAATGATTTGTTTTCCCTTTTTTCTGTTTTTAAATCATTCCTTTATTTATCACTGCTTTTAAAAATTCTGCAAATTTTTGCACAGGACTTTTAAAATTTAGGGTCAAGCTATCGATAACTGAAATTTAGTGACTCTGAATTCTCTTTTGTTAAAGCTCCTTTGGCTTTATGCAAACACATTCTAATCGCGCGTCTCGTGAGAATGACGAAACATTGAAATACCATTTTTTGGAACACATATATTCTCTCAAAAAAATATCAGATTAAAGTAGCGCACAATTAAGACCTTCTGAAATAATATGTAAAAGAAAATAGCAATTTAGATAGACCAATGATTAAATCGCACAAAATCTGCTTTACTTATAGCTCAAAGGAATAAACTTAAATTATAGAGTTATTGTGTTATTATATTCACCAACTGCCTTCATGATAGCCACTAAGGATAAGACGTGTTTAGACCGAATTCTCATTTTTTTTTCTCTACAAAAAAACACACCTAAATGTTGATGAAAAATGTATTTAATAATCCAACTAATGAATATTTTATTTCTTTTTCAGATTATATATTATGTAGGGTACAGTGGACTCGTTACCTCATGTTAATGTGAACCGTACGCTGATAAGATATTTACATTAAAAATGAGCTCATTTTAAAAAAAGGAATATGATAACAAAGTTTGTCAAAACTGATATCAAAACTCATACAATTTTTTACGCCTAAGCGCAATCTATCGTTTAAAATAAAATATTATATAGTGTCTACACCATGATTTTTTTTTAATTTCCAATTTTCTCTCGATAAATTGTTCAAAACATTCAAATATTTTGTAATAACTAAAAAAGTGTTAAAACTTTAACAAAAATGCGAAAATTTTCTATATTTCAAAAAAAAAATTCTTCAGTCAAGTCTAGACGACAAAACCCCGATAACGTCTCTTCTTAACCACAGGATGTCCCCTGCTCCTTGACCGTAACAAAATATTTTTACTCCCCTCCTCTCTTACTTTACGGAATCTTAAGTTTTCAGAAATATTTTGTTATTTGTTGCTAGTAGAATCCGGCAGGGTTTCTGGTATAAATGATGGC
Source organism: Druon quercuslanigerum (assembly GCA_010014905.2). NCBI lineage: Eukaryota > Metazoa > Arthropoda > Insecta > Hymenoptera > Cynipidae > Druon > Druon quercuslanigerum. The sequence continues at coordinate 6,369 of JAAAKG020169319.1, read as the reverse complement.
TTTGTACAAACTGCTTGCATTTTTGAACTGTAAGGTAAATTCCCAACAAAAAAGTATTACAGTTTATATTTAATTAAAGCGATGAAGTTCATTTGCAAGAAAGAAGAATTTTAAATCCAAAAAGTAAAATATTCAACAATTAAAGATGTTTCACTCAAGAAAGAGATAAAATTTTATTAATATTTATTTAGCTTCAGTGCGAAAGATAAATTATCTCTATAAAAATTAATTCTTCACCAAGCTGATGCAATATCACGCAATAAAAATAAAATTTCAAACCCGACAAATTAAAAAGATGAATTAAAAAAATACGTTTAAGAAAAAATAATTTTCCTAACAAGCTGATTTAGGCAAGTCTCTCAAACAAAATAGGTGAAGGCTTAAGCAAAGAAGATTAATTTTGAACAGAATGTTGCATTTTCCTACAAAAATGACATTTCTATAAAAAAAAAGATTTGTTAAATTAAAAAGATAAACAAAGAAAAAACGTTTAGTTTTCTATTTAAAGCGATTTCATTTGACTTTTCATATCAAAATATGACTTTTTAAATTTAAAAATGCTATAACTCTGATAATTTTATGTTTATAGAAAAAATTCGTAGGTAGGAGTATACCTACCAGTTTATAGACTTTTACTACTTTCCCTCCTCGAACTACAGGGGGCTAAATTTGCAGTAAAAATGTTTATTTAACATATTCCACTCTTTGAGCAGTTTTTATTCTCTTAAAGTTAAAAAGTTTTAAAGTCTTTAAAGTTTGGTTTTTTAAAGCTCAGCCAAGTTCCGACTCCACCAGTGTGCCTCGACAGGCTTCTTCTGTCTCTGGCCGGCAACCTAAAAGTTGACCTATTAAAAGTGGTAGAATAGCCTGTTGTTGAATGAAGCAAGAGCTTTTGTCTGAGACTCAGAACTTTCGCAAAACTAGGAGGTGCTTTATTTCTTCCGTTGTGTCCTAAAATCTAAGGCCTACTGTGCCTAACGATCCGCTGCGATGGTGTCTTAAGTAAGGGGTTAAATCCTTTTAACCGCAGGGCGTCCGCAGCCGGGTCGTTCAGGATACCCGGGAACCATGTCGTAGTCCTCAACATCTTTTTGTGCATTTTAACTCCAACTACATTAGGAGCTGCGCCTTCACAAGGCCTTTTCTAGACTAAAAGTTTGTGTAGCCAATCTTTAGTAGCTAGGTTGGCTGCCACATAACCGTGAGGGGTTCAGGCTTCTGAACGGATTTTAATCCGTCTTGACGACGCCTAGTTCGTCGAATGCTGGGCTGTCCTGTTCTTTTTTACAGACTTTTGCCCCCGATGTTGTTTCCTCTTAGCCCCTTTCTCTCTTTTTGGTCTCAGTGCTGGTTATCGGCGGTATCATGCAGGGGTAAGAATAATTATTTGGAAAAGTCGTCGGGTGTCCCCGGAAGGCTTTTAGCACATTTTAGTAGCCCCAGGTGCCAAAGTGCCAAAGTGCAATGTTCTAACATTTTAGAAAAAGATTTTGACCTGTTTTTGTCCTCTGTGGTAAATGATATAAGTTTTTTGAACAAACTATTGCTTCGTATGCCGCAACCTCGTATCTTGAGTAAAAATTTTTATTTACGTAAACAAATAAAAAATCGATTTTCAAGCGCTTTCGAAATCCGACATTTTTTTAAAATAAAAAAAGTAATTAGAAATTTTTGTTTGAAACTGTTTTATTTGATTCTTAAAAGACTCTATGCTACAACTACAAATGTTGCAATATTATCCCTTAAACGGCACGTATTATTTTAAATTTCTTTGAAATTGGGTTCTTTTTTCCTACAAGTGTATCCTCCGATTCATCAACGGTCATGTCCTTAACGTTGCCGCTTTGCATGTTTATTTTCACCCGCTTTTGTAGGTAATATCTTATTGCATATATACCACGAAGAACTGTATTATTTCGCTCCAATATTGCAAAAACTTCCTCATTGGATAGGGATAATACGGTTTGTACTCCAAATGAAATGGGTCCAATTTTATTATGTCTTTCTATCACGTAAATTTCTGCATCGCGATGAAAAGTGTATCCTCGAATTTCAAACTGCCCTGGATTTGGCGCGACGAAAAGTTTCGGCCAGAGGAGGAGACCTGACCGGAGAACCCGAATTAGGTAAGGCAAGATGAAGTAACAAATCGAGAGACGGTCGACCACGAGAAACATCAGAAAGAGAGTGGCGATTAGATGAATGATCGTATTGTAAGCTCAAATCTGCAACAAAAAATAGAAGTTTAATTTTCTTTGTGTATTTTCTTGTGACATATTTTTCTGTTAAGGAGAGAAATAGGGCCGTTAGAAAAATAAGTTATTCTGACAGGTGTTATCTTTATTTCGCGAAGAGATAAATAAAGTATTAGAGCGGCCAAGAGGGCATGGAAAGTTGAGATGAAGGTGTGGGAGGAAAACGGTGTGGAGTTGGTTTGGAGTTGAAAGGGTGATAAGGTTAACGAGATGGGAAGAAGAAAGAAGGGAGTTCTTGAATGCCAGAGACATAGAAGCCGCGACTGAATTAAACTATGAGGAATTGAAAAAAAGGATAGGGAAAGGCAATTAATAAAAAGATAAGGGGTGATTGAGGAATCCAAATACAATAAATGGTATAAGATGATAAAAAAAAAAGGTTTAGTAAAGTATTTAAAAAAGTGATGGGAAGTTAGAAGGTGGGCCAGAAGAGCAAGATTTAGATTAGGAAACGTGGTAAGATAGGGGATGTATTGGGAAAAGGTAGAAAACAGAAATTGTAAAATTATCAACAGCCGATAGAGAAACCCATGATCCAACCCACTCAAAGACTAGCCAAAATACGTTCCATTTGCGTCGTAATTACGCATACCAGCTCTGCGGCCATGTTGGTTACCATAGCAACACCTGGACGCTAAGTTGAATTTAAACGCTGACGGCGTCGACCCATTCAACACTGTCGCTAGGACGCCGTTCAGTTGTGTTTTACGCATGCTGGGCTTGCGTACAAACATTTAATTTAAAGGATTGATAAATCCTAATCTTATACATATCCAGTGTTGGTCCCACAAACTAGAGAAAGTAACAAAAATATGTCCGGACACATTTGTTCGGCTAAATGAGTTTGTTTCATAAACGAAAAAAATATTCAAAAATACAAGGAAAGGAAAGTATAATTAATTGAACTTTCTGAAAAATAAGTACGAAACAAATAAAAAGAAAGAGACCAAACTCTTTCCCATGCCGATCATGACTCGTTGGGGCACCTGGAAAAATTCATCTGACTATGTGCAAGAATGTGGAGACGACGTCGTGTAATATATTCAATCTTTGCCTGACGATGTAAATGCTGTTAAGTATTTCAAAAGTCTTACGGAAACTGACTTTCACATCATTTTAACCGAGGCATCCTTGGTGAAGGAATACTGCACTGCAGTTAATGACCTTCTATAGCTTGTCAAATGATCCACATATGCGGTGACCCACAACTTGTACCCGAAGCTCAGTGACTTGCAATCTACTTTCTCTCTGATTTAATCTACAGAGAAAATCACGAGTATTGTGGGAATTCACACGAAATTCCGCTTACGTTCTTTGCCTGCCAGAAATAAAAAACCGTCGAATATCGAATGCGTTGAGTGTGCAAAAAATAAGCCATCTCGTGAAAACAGATCCAGCCAAACTCTTTTTTGAAGCAGCTGAAACTCTCTTTTATCCTGTTACTGAAATGATCAGCGCCGAACGCTTAATTGAGGAAGCTGTGACAGCCACAAGTTTGCTAGCCGATATGTCGATTTCAGAGTTTCTAATCGTACTAATCGTACACATCTACTCGTACTAATCTAATCGTACACATTCTTTATGTATAAATGTGATAGAATAGGTCCTCCTATATTACGTTTTAAAATAAATATTTGATGTTAAAGTTAAAAACTTGTTCTTCTAGTTTTTATTAACTCAAAAACGTAATTATATCCTCATGTATAATGAAAGCAAGTAATATTTATGTGAATTATTATTCTGATTATTCCATCGCATAATTTCGCGTAATCCAGATTTTTCCAGCAGTTTTTTGCACAATAATCCGTTTCCCATTGCATAATTCAAAGATTTTAATCAGCAGAAAAAATTGTCCCTATCTATAACAATAAAATTGTCAACGAAAATTTACTTATTTATAATAAACTATTCGGTCTTTTTTCAAGAATGCTTGTTTTTTGATTGAACACTAATATCAATCATTTTGAATTAATTGCGTGTTCTTATAGTCAAGCAGTAAAAAAATCTGTCAAAGTTCAATATTTAAATAAGGAGCCACTCAGCAGTTCAAATTTTAATAAAAAAGATAAATTTTCAAATAAAGCTTCAAGGAAATATAATTTCGTTAACCAGCTGATTTAACCAAGTCTTTTAAACAAAATAGTTGGTAGAACGTTTATAGAACGCTAAAGCGAAGAAGATTAGGTTTGAACCAAAAAGTTACATTTTTATATAAAAATGACATTTCTACTAAGACAGATGATTTTTTATATCAAAAAGATACACTTTGAAAAAAAATAGTTTAGTTTTCTATTTACAACGATTTCAGTTGACTTTTTGTATAAAAATATGAGTTTATAAATCAGAAATAAGTTTCTACGGAAGAAATTGAATTTTAAATCCAAAGCGGCTTATTTTTATCCAAAATACATTTTAGTTGAATTATTAGCAGAAAATATCAAGTTTAAACAAAAGTTTAATGTTGTGCAGTAATAGTTGATGTTTAAACCGAAAAGACGAATTTTTACAAAACAGTTGAAATTGCAACCAGTAACTCAACAGATAATCTTCAGCTGAAAGCCTGCCAGTTTACAAAAATTACGTACATCAGTGAAGGACCCTCTGCCCTCTTTCGTAGCAAATCGTAACAAAATGTCTTGACCTCTTCCCGTCATTTAGCCATTACCTAATTATCTCTACAGACTTTCAACTTTAGAACTGCTCCCGCATATTCCCAAATTATTCTTGGTAAATTGTTTTATTTGCCGAGTCCGAAATCTCTCTCTTGGAACTGAAATTTTAATTACCTTGTCTTTATCCTTTTATTTTGTGACAGTTCATATCTGTCACATCCGCTGTGTCTTCTCGACCAGTGTCGCGGGCAGTACTGCCGCTCTCGCTTCCCCCACCCACCAATACCACCTCCATGCCAGAGCTAGGCGGAGCACGCCGCGCACGCGCCTTTACACCACACAGCGTGCTGACTGGGTATAAAAGGCGCAGCGGGTTTCAGACCGGAGAGTCGTCCTCGGGCAGCCGGCTCGAGCGGTAAAGCAATGGATGCTCCCATGTTCACCTCTCGGGTGCCGGTAGACCATGGCATCGGGTGCTCCTGAACACGGTCTACCCCGGTGACCCCTAGGGGAACCATCAACCCCAACTCCTGGGAGATTCCTGGCTCGAGCGACGGAGCAATGGGTGCTCCCATATCCGTCCCTCGGGTTCCGATGTGTCGTGGCATTGGGTGCTCCCAAACACGACCCATCTTGGGCACCTTCTGGGTATCCCCCGAACCCGAGAATTCCTGGCTCGAGCGACGGAGCAATGGGCGCTCCCATATCCGTCTTTCAGTTCCGATGTGCCGTGGCATTGGGTGCTCCCAAACACGACCTATCTTGGGCACCTTCTGGGTACCCCCTGAACCCGAGGATTCCTGGCTCGAGCGACGGAGCAATGAGTGCTTCCATATCCGTCCCTCGGGTTCCGATGTGTCGTGGCATTGGGTGTTCCCAAACACGACCAATCTTGGGCACCTCCTGGGTAACCCCTGAACCCGAGGATTCCTGGCTCGAGCGACGAAGCAATGGGTGCTTCCATATCCGTCTCTCGGGTTCCGATGTGTCGTGGCATTAGGTGTTCCCAAACACGACCCATCTTGGGCACCTCCTGGGTAACCCCCGAACCCGAGGATTCCTGGCTCGAGCGACGGAGCAATGAGTGCTCCCATATCCGTCTCTCGGGTTCCGTTGTGTCGTGGCATTGGGTGCTCCCAAACATGACCCATCTTGGGAACCTCCAGGGTACTGCCCTCATCCACGAGAGAAACCCCCTCGGGGAGTGCGGCCCGCACTGTCGAAGCAATGGGCGCTGTCCCTACCACACCCGACCGACCAGACCCCTCCGCTGGTAGGAAAAGCACGCCCCCAGACGATTGTCCCTCGCCCTGTCGCGACTTTCGCCCTGGTCCACCAAATTGGGCGCTGCCCCTACCACACCCGACCGACCAGACCCCTCCGGTAGTAGGGAAAGCGCGCCTGGACCAAAAGACCACCACTCATGCCCACATGGCCTGAGTCTCCGTGTCACAGGGGAATGGCCCAAGCATAATTCTCTCTCTGTCTTTCCTCAGGAGGTA
>JAAAKG020169308.1:0-27748 GCA_010014905.2 Druon quercuslanigerum | reverse complement strand
AAAATGATATATTTAATTTAAAACGAATTATTCAATTCAAAATGGTGTTTATATCCATTTTAATTGAAAAACTTTACTTGTCGGGGGAACGGAGAAAAATTATGGTTGTCCAACGAGAAGGGGGGGGGCATGGGTATAATAAATAACTTAAAATTAATAACGTACTTTATGAAGCACCCCTTATGACATACATTTTTTCAACTCCAAATCCATTTGTCTGACTGTATAACGGATTTTCTACTTGAATTATTCTTCCTGACAGCTTACTATATTTTGTTACATTCTCATCATAATTGGAAGATATTACATTTATGGGGGAACTGGAGAATTGAATTGCCCTGAAACATACATTTTTAAGGCGTGAAAAGAAAGGTCGAATTCTTCAACCATCCTTTTTGACCAGCGGCTCTGATTTCAATCACCAAAAAATAAATACTAAAAAATCAAAAAATCCATTTTGCAGTCGAACTATGCAATATGAGAAAACAATGAATGGAAAAAAACTTTTCGATCAAAAAAGCATTTTCAAAATTGTTAACAATAATTGTTGATAGGACGTGTATTTCTTGTTTGAATTGTAAAAATAACGTAAAAAATAAAAAAATCGAATTATTGGAAAAAACACTCTTGAGGTACAATAAATTGTTCAACCACCAAATTTTTCACCTACAACTCATCATAGGGTAGCCACTTTGAAATTGAAAGATGTTGAAATTCTATATTATTAATATTATTATTGTTAATCCCTTCAAAATGAGATGGTTTAATTTTAGAAACTGAAAATTTTCGAAACAAGTACATTCAAAACAGAAAGCTGTTAAAATTAAACATTAAAAAAATTTATGTTTCGTGCAAACAGAATTTGACAAGTTCGAAAAGAAACTCTGAAAAATTATTATCAATTAACATTAATTTAAATTTTTACCACATGTAGTGATTTTTATTTTAAATTTTTCAATATTGAATCATTCAGTTGTGGATGCATCCATATAAATGATTTCACTATCAAGACTTTCAATGGTAAATTTAGCAAATGATAATTGTGAAACGAAAAAACTTAATAATCATTTTGTACATTTCCACGATATAAGAGTGTATAAGTTTTTCTGTTAAATATGGCTTGCCCCATTTTCAGGAAATCTTCATGGCTTGGGACCCCATGAGACCCCATGAAAAAATGTTCTTCGGCAGTAGACCTGTAGACTGTAGACAATTAATAAAATATTGGATTGGCCTTTAGTAAAATTTCTTAATCGGGAAGGCAGGTTCGTTACATTTTGAGAAACTTTTTTTAAGACTTAAAACCTGCATCATAAAGGTACTTCCACTATTAAGTCATTATTTTAAAAGCAGTTTTTTTCTAAATCACAATGCGACTATTCAATTATTATAGCTGCAAAATGCATTTTTTGGGGTCAAAAATGGGCAACTTTATGCCCTTTAAACAAGGTAGGATAAATGTACCCGTTTTGAGCCACGTTAAGCATTTTCCTGACATTCAGTAAAATATAACTTCTAGACAGTCTTGTGGAAAATTTTGAACAAGCGTAACTCGAAACTGTTAGGAAATGAAAATATTACAAAAAGCACTCTCCAATCTGAATAATTGTAAACAACTAATAATTATTAGTTATTTCCCTTCTTCTGGGTCTATTTCGATTTCATTATTAATATATATTATTTTTGCATTATTTTCTAAATATTCAGCTTTTTATTAAACTTTTTTTAGTGTTTACTACTTCTTAAAGACGTAATGATATATATTCATAACAAGAGCACTTTTTACAGGGTTTATAGTATCCTAAATGTTATCCGATTTTCTTCCAAGATAGCTTAAATCAAAGGTCCTGGTACGTAGATGTGCATTGAAAAATAAAATTTGTTATGTTGTAGTGATTTTTTAATTATCATAGGTAAAGAAAGAATGAAAATGAAGAAATTTCGTTTTTTCGACCACTATGTTCGGAGCTTTTCCTTTAGTACGATTTCCTTTGGGGATGACTTAATATGAAGGTCCTAACATTAGGATCTCTATTGCAAATAAAATTTGTTAATTGTGATGCTTTTTTGTTATCAGAGCTTGAAACAAGAAAAGAGAGGAAATGTACTTTTTCAGGCCACTATTTTCAGCTTTGCTTTAAATCCAATTTTTTCAGAAATGTCTCAAGTTGAAGAACTTGGCATGCAAATGTGGATTTGAAGAAATACCGTTGGATATGATTTTTTTTAATGCTTTATTAGAGATTTTTGCATCTTGATCTGCAATCAAAAATATAACTTCCGATATCATAGTATTGAAAGAATTTCATTATCTTAACCTGAATAATTAACTTTTCTATTGGATTAAATAATTAATCTCTAAACATATTTTCAGAAACAAAAGTTTTACAGGAGTTTTTCAAAATTATAAGAAGACGTTCATGTGCACTCAATGGTGGACAAGCTTAAAATGAGCTCTTAACTCTCCCAAACGATTTTCCTCTTAAGATATTCAGTACCTTCTGTACAGCTTTTAAATCCGGAAAGTTAAAAATTCTCTTAGAATACTTTGAGCTTCTAAAATTTAGAATCCAGTTTTAATGATCCTGTTTCTCATTACATTAAATCCATTATGCAGTTTAATATTTTACGTGAAGGAGGATAATTTAGATCAATGCCGAATTAATCCGTTCGCGAGTTTTAATTTAATTAGAAAATGTAGCGAAGCAATATATCAAAGTGACGTTTACATGGAAAATAATTTATTTTCCTCATAATTCTATCCTTCCCCGGATCCTCATGTTTTTCAGAATTTTCATCTTCTCCTCGAAATCAGAACTTCCGACCTTGTTCCCAGAATGTTCTGAAATATTAGGTGAGGGTGTGCCGTACAATATTTCTCGTATGGCCACAGAGAGCATAAATTTAAGGAGTGACGGCAATGCTTTATGCCGCTGGGATATAATAACTTGACCCACTGGTAACATATTATTCGTATAACTATGTTCTCTGCAAAGTAGTCCTCAATATTTTCGGTGCCTGTTGCCTATGTAACTCATGCATTCTCGTCTTGTTCCAAATAGGGTCCTTACATTGTGTAATGTTTACGCATCGAAATGTGTACATACATGCTTTGCACAAGGTTCACCTAGACAATTCCTCTTTAGTTTCAAAATCCTTTAGCGCTAATATACTAAATGGCGTGCGTAAAATTAAGCACTCTCGACAATAATTATCTTTTGATAATGCACACTTAGACAAATAGTTCTCTTAAAACAGAAGCATCTTCCTCTTACATGTTCTGCTTTACACCATGTGAATAAATTGTGTACACAAACAGAATTATATGGCTGAAAAATTAAATAAGGTTTGTCGCAAAAGGATAATGTTTGATGCAAAAAGATGAGTTTTGAGACAAATGGAATTTAAAGGAAATTCCATTTGTTTCAAAAAACATCTTTTTGTCCCAACAAGACTTTGAGACTAAAAATCTCTGAGTGCATGGTACATTTTATCCTAAAAAACAATTATACATGTGTTCAACATACACGGAAACTAATTTTGTGGCTCAAATAGAACAATTGTCAAAAATAAAACGAATAAAACTAAAATTTATTTGAATAATGTAATTTTTGTTATTGAAGCAGCCAACTGTATAGCCATTTTCGGTCATGAGTTTCGGATGTCACACAAAAGCGGAACTTCAACAAAAAATTTTTGGTTAGTAAGAAATACGGTGATACAAAATTAGTTTTAATCCAAGTTTCACAAATTATAAAAGTTTTTAATCAAGTTCTGCTAATAGTTATAATTATTTTTATTGCAAATACGCCCTGATATGACAAGGGGCGGAGAGATGGGCACAGAGGGCAAAATAAGCCATTAAATTTTCTTAAGAGCGATTAATTTTTTAAAGTGTTTTTGTACTAATCGCAGAAAGATTACTATACAACTTCTTTTTACCCAATTTGCGCATAATGTTGAATAAATTAAGAAAAAAAAACAAGTCAATTAATGGTTTTGTCTGCCCAGCAAAAAACGAGAGTTGTAATTTTAAGATCAGTATTCTGCTATTTTCTGTTTTTTAGAAAGGCCAAAAGTCACTCAAAATCAATGATTAAATGTTTTTCCGGTCTGTAGGTGCAAATATTAAAAAAAAAGATTCTAGTCGACAAAAATGCTCAGAAAAAAGTACGGAAGCTACACTGTTAGGTTATTTATTAGAATATAATATGACTGGTTGGCAGCCAGAAGAGAAGCACTGTTTTCCAGTATATTTTAAAGTAACTTTGCTAACAAACTCATAAAATGTTATAAAGATAAGTAAACCATTGTTGTGGTTTGCAAATATGTTAAAACGATTTAAAAAACTGCTACAAACCCCAGCAGATTTAAAATGCAGCATGCATACTAGAAGAGTCGATAGTGTTCGGAAGTTATTGTACTGTAGAATTTGATTTTTACGGAAAACTCAGAGAATTTTCTTGCTTAGGGAAAGTTTTAGTCTCTTTTCCCTATATCACTTTTTTGTCACTTTTTAAAATAAAAATATCCTTTTATTCTGTACCTATTTCTGGATTGTCTTCAATTATATTTAGAAATATTTTAGGCCTATATTAAAAGATCACAAGCAATTCTTAACAGATATTAATAATTTAAATAAATTTCAGATGATTTTCAAGATTTTGAGGTATTTAAAAATTTTCCCAGGTATTTCCAAAAGCTTTAAAAAGCTTTAAAAGATTTCAAACAATATTAAAGAAGTTGCAATATTTTAGGGCCCAGCAAAATTAGAAAGATTTTAGGATATTTAAAAAAATGTAAGGCATTTTCATTTTCGTTAAAGAATTTTAAGGGTTTTCAAGAAATGAAAAAATTTTCAAGTAATTTTTAAAAATTCAAAGAAATTTTTAAAAGCTCTAAAAATTGTTAAAGAAATTTAAAAGAATTTAGGGTTTTAGAAATATTTTAGGATGTTTTGAAAATTGCAAAGAATTTAAATTTATTTTAGTAATGTGATGGAATTTCTAAGCACTTGAAATATTTGAGGGAACTTTAATAGATTCCTAGTTATTTTAAAGAGCTTTTAAGAGCTCTAAGCGATATCAAAGTATTTTTAATATTTTACGGAAGTTTAAAAGATTCCGATGTAGGAAATTTAAAAATATTCCTAGGAGTTTTGAATTGACTTTACTAATTTAATGGGATTTCAAGGGATTTAAAATATTTTAGGGTACATTAAAAGATGACAAAGAATTTTGAAAGATTTCAAAGGTTTCAAGGGATTTAAAAAGATTCCAAGGGATTCAAAATATTGTAGAGAATTTAAAAAGATTCGAAGGAATGTTTAGGCGTTTAAAAAAGTATAAACGGGTACGAAAATATAATAAAGAAACTGAAATATTTTAGAGAATTAAAAAAAATGTCGAAAAATTTTGATTTATTTCAATAATTTTAAGGGAATTTAAATGATTTCATTTATTTTAAAGTATTTCTAAATAAAATTTTAATTCTTGTAGCAGCTCTGAAAATAATATATTTGAAATTTATGAATTTAAACTTAAATTTGTTTTATTCCATTTATAAAAGTGATGTAGTAAAATGTTACAAGATTATAATTTTGTTCTTTTAATAATAACGGTTCGGGAAAATGAAAAACTTTCTGAGTAAAAGTGAAGGAAATGTAAAAATTAATTAATGATTTTTCTAGAATTAAAAATATCCTGTTATTCCGATTTTTGTTTTTATTTTCTACACCAGGGAATCTATTAAGGTTAATTTTTCCAAAGCGTCATAAATTCTTCCTTGAGATTTTTTCAAACTATTCAGAATTTTTTTGCGAGCATTTAAAAAAGTATTTATTTGCAACTGTTGTTGTTCTCAATTTCTACACCTTTAAACCTATAAAAACCATTTTTTCAATTATTCTTATTATTATTATATTTCGATTATTATTGATTCGATTTTTTTTAATTATCTGCAGCATTGAACCCGCCAAGACAAAAGTATTTTTTCAAGCTATTCAGAATGGGTTAGCAAGAATTAAAACAAAAACTATTTAATCGAGGGATTTTTATTTTTTTCGGTCCATTTTTCAATCAACCATATAAGGTAAAAAGATATTGCCAAAATAAATTTAGTTCAACGGATTTTGAGGGTATTGCTGTTTGTTAAATACTCTTCTTTGATTATCTGGGCTCTTCCATTTTTGTAAGTTACATTGATAGAATTGTTTCTTTATTGCTAGGGCTTGTTGCTTGATTTCGTTGTTTATTTTTCTAACATGTTTAAATAATAATAATCTAAAAAAGTTAATGATATTTTATTATTTATCGTTCCATAAAAATTTTTCCCCTACACTGCCAACGCCGGCTACATTTCTTCTAGTATATAATAAAATTTATATTATAATTTTTCCACCTGGTATGTAATTAATAAAATGTAGGAATTCTGACTTCCTTCTCATTACATAGACGCCACAAATATTATTTTACCTTAAAATTGATTAAAGGTTTAATTTATCCAAATTGTAGGATACAAGACTAGGAATTTGAGTTTAAGGATAATCTAAGCGACTTTGCAAGAAACTTAACACCCATATTTTTTGGTCTTGCAAAATGCAGATGACGACGTGTTCGAAACTGCTGGCAAGCTCGTGATGCTTCTAATGATGTCGTTATTAAGCAAACTTCTGGTACTTCTATATACATGACACCCTCTTAGCACTATCTGGGAAGAATATCTTCCTGGGTTACAATAAAGTGGGGTATATACAAGAATATACAAGAATGGCGATATCGTTTTAATAATCGATCTCGACTTCTTTTTAAGCATCCAATTATGTAATTTATATCCTCTAATATATTTTAATATTTTTAATTATTTTTTTTCATTGTGGTGGTTCAGAAATTTTTTTTTTTTTCGGCAGCCATATCGCCATATTTTATTTTCCGGAGTGAGAAAATACTCTCTTGATTCTTTTAGATTTTTAAAAATGGTTTAGAGGATACGAGCATCAAAATTCTGTAAAAAGTATGATTTTTATAGCTTATGTTGAAAAAAATACATATTAAGTTTAGCAAATATCATGACTGTACCTTTAAAAATTTGTTTAAGGTTTGCCAGAATTATTGAACCTTCCCCATACAATAGAGAAAAACATAGAATACAGATAAAGTGAGAAATTTAAAACCTGGGCACCATAACAAATGTACATTGTTTTTTCTAACAAGGCTTTTAATGGTTTCTTCGTGAATAAAATTTGATGAAATAGCAGCAAATATGAAAAAGAAGAAGATATAACAATTTATGTTGCATGACATTTTTTTTATTTGCAACAAACATACAGTTAAATTGTGCAATGCTGGACACGAAAAATGAACTTAGAGAATTATTTATTTATATTTAATCATTCATTGATATTGTGGGTTCTAATATTGTATAATATGCATAATTATTGAATTAAGTTAAAATATATAAAAGAGCGATTATGATTATTTTTTTTATTATTATTTGGAATATTATTATTATGACTAATTTCAATTTCAGCATTATCGTCCTACCATTAGTATATGACCCTACTAATAAAAGTATTATTTCTTTAAATGCTGTTATGATTTAAAAAAAAATACAAAAAATCTAATTTTAGTGGTAAAAACTCCTTTAAAGCCTTGTCAAAGGAGTTTTTTGCTTTGAAGTATGTTTCCGGTGCTTCTGGCGTTGCTGGTGTTTCTGATGTTTTTTATGAACCCCCCTATTCTGTTTTAATTTGAATGGTATGTGATAGGATGGCCACTGGTCTCGAAAATGAGCAGAATTTTTTTGAGATCGTGGCTAACTGTGAAATATCGGTGAAGTTATTTTTTAATCAGGAATTTTATAAACTTTAAGGAAAAAAACTGTCCAATCACTTAAAATATCACAATTTTTATATCACATGATATAATTGAATTTGCAGCAAATCTTTTTCCAACTTTTTAGAAATTTTTAGTTCCGACGTTAGCTTTTTTCAATTACAAAATTATGCGGTTTACAAACTGTAATTGTAAAATATTTTACTTACAAAACTGCACGTTAGGTTCTTATTTTCAAGCGTACATTTCAGTTCTTAATTTAAAAATAATTTCCAAATAATACGTTCACAATTAAACGCTTTTACTCCATTTCAAAACCTATTCAAATATTGTTTCAGTCTAAAATATTCCGTTCTTAATCCATTCTACTTGAAATTTTTCATTTAAAAAAAGAAACTATTTTAAAAGTTACACTGAAATTACATTACGTATGTCACATATTCTAAATACATATTTTACAGCTATTAAGTAGTTCCTTAAAGATACAAAATAGATTTAAAACTGGAACAGAGTTCAAAACCATTTTAAACAAATGGTGCATTTTTGAAGATTTTAAATAAAAAATTTGCAAGATTCTCAAGAATTTTGTAAGGTTTCAGGAAAATAACAAATTCTTCTCAAGATTTTGAAGAGAACATAAAATAATTATTTAAAAAAATTAATTTAAAAATAATATTTTACTAAAAAATTCGAAACTTCAAAATATTTGAAAAATTGGCAAAAAGACTCTAGAAAATTAAAGGCAATATCTTAATTTCCTCAGGATTGAAGTAAAATGTTAGGGAAAATACGAAAGATTTAAAGAGATATTTAAGTTATGAAACAAAATTTGGGCTTTCGATTATTTTCTAATTAAATTTGCAAGTTTTTCAAGGATTTTTAAAGGTTTCAAGATAATACAAAAATTTTCTTACGAATCTCGGAAAGTTTAAAAATAATTTTAAAACCAATTTTAACGTATAAATAATAATTACGTTATTAATAATTGTAAAGTTAAAAATTAAAATAATTTAATTTATAATTTGTAAAAAGGTGGGCTTAAAGACTGCATATTTTTAAACCAAAAAACCTTTGAATTGTATAACTGATAAAAATTATAACATAATCTTTTGCAGTTCAGCGGTGTTCTATTTTAAATTATTTAACTGACAATTGTTAACATTTCCTGTCAATTTCAATTTTTAGAGTTTAAAGTTTAATGTTAATAAATGTCCAACTTTGAGGGACGTAATCGTAGTTCAGTTTTGATTTCTTTAGATGAAATTTTTTCTAGGTTTAAAGTTTGAACTCTAATAATACAATTGAAAGTAAAGAATTTACGCTAACCGGGACAAAACCGAAAAATGACCAGGATTTTTTTCCTCGATTAAAAGTTTAGATTTCCACATTAAGTAATAAATAAAACAAAAATTGTGAGTTTATATTTCACTGACTTTTATCAATTTTTTCTATAAATGAACTCACGAGTCAACCGCAATTTAAACCAAGTCTTTACCTATTTCAAATTTTCCCTAAATTCCTTTTATGTCTCTTAAAGTATTTAAACATAATACAAATAATTGTTCACATTTTTTTATCATTTAAACTGTTTTTAAAGGGTTTGAGAGTTTTAGTACATTTTTAATCATTTTAGAACATTTTTAGGTCTTTAGGGATTGTATAAGGGTATGGAGGAGCTGAAATATTTAAGGGTATTTAAAAACATTGAAATTAATTTTTATTAGATTTCTATTTAAACCAAATTTCAATGAATTTTTAAACGCTTTGACAAGTTCAAAAGGATTTTGAAAAACCTCAAAGCATAAGAAATATTTGTAGTATATTTTTAGAGTCTTCAAGAAATTTTAAAAACCTTTTAAAATTTGTAAAGGGTTTCAAAAGATTTCGCAGGATTTGTAGTGTTTAAGGACATTTAAAAAAATTTCAAATTATTTTCAAGAGATTAAAAAATTTTCAAGGAATTTCTGAGGATTTCAATGATTTTAAGGGATTTAAAATCTCTTAAGGATTGTAGAAAATAATCCATGATATTACACCAGATTTTTTAATATTTTAATAGATTTCAAATATTTTATTAACAGCGATTGCATGATCTTGTAGGATTTCAAGAATTTATAAATATTTTAAAGTACTTCCAATGATATGAAAGAATTTTAGGATATCACGAAATATTCCAAGGAGTTATAAATCGATTCTAATAATTTAAGAGGATGCCAAGAAATTCGAAAGGATTTCATATAATTCAAAAGATATAAAGGTATATATAGAAATTCCAAAAAATTTTTAATAGCTTCACAAAAATAATTTTAAAAGATTCGAATTATTTTAGGATATTATTTAAAATTTAAAAGAATGCTTAAGATCTTTATAAAATGTCAAGGGATTTCCAAGATTTTTAAAAATTTGATATATTCAAGAGTATTTTAAGAGATTTTAACGCATTTTTAAGAACTTCAAAAAGTTTTACGGAGTCTCAAAGCATTTTGAAGATTTTAGAAGATGTTTAATTAAACGTCTCCGGATTAAAAGGGGATACGCGTGGATATAGCCTGAGAAGTATTGTCCTGAAAGTAAATTTTAAAAATCGTACGAATTTTAATTTTAAGAACTGATTCTTGTAGAGAATTTTAAGGCGCATCTTTTTTTTATTTTGCAAAAATTTGTAAGTTTTATAGTTTTTGAATAAATTTGTAAAAAATAAAATTTTTAAAAACAAAAAATCCCAGTCTTTTTTCACTTAAACTCGTTCTAACTTAGCTAATTTTTGAAATTTTTTGATTCTGTTGAGAGTGAATTACCTGTTAAAGTCTTTTTTGAACTATTCGAGTAAAAAAAACGTAAATATTTTTATAAACAAGAAAGTTCTTCATTTTTCTTCAAGACTTTGTAGAAATCATGAATTTCAACCTTGAAGCGGTTCGTTTATCGAGGGAATTTCAAGCAACGGAAAACTTTTAGTAACAAAGTTGTTGATTAAGGTTAAAATAATTTTTTTAAAAAGGTTTAGATCAATCGCAATAATTTAAGAAAAATGATGAATGTTTTAAATTACAAGCGGAAGTCTTGACGCTGCCCTATGCACGCACCTCCTTAGCTATGAACGTTTTGCAGCGGACGTAAAGGTCAAATCTGATGACAAAATAATACTTAAGTTATTAATGAAATTACTAATTTATTAGATATTTTTAACATCAAATTATTTGAATAATTTTTTATTTTAAATTACTTTTTATCATTTTGGTCACTTCCTTCAATTTCTTCGGCATCTCGGCTCTGAATTTTTACTTTAAAAAAATACTCTTTGAAAAATTCTTTTCCTTCAGGACATAAGTAATTATAGAGATTTTTTACATCCTTTACTTTGGCAGCATTTAATCCAATTCGAAGTGGAGGACTTTTCGAAAGTTTCTCTAGTTCAAGCAAAAACTTAAAGAGAAAAGAGGCTCGATTTTGCAATTCGTAATTGTCATAAACTTCCACTCTTCCATCTTTCATAAATTAGTAGGTTACTAACGAAAATAAACCTGTCTCAAAAATAATACTTTATAGTATATTTTAGAAGAAAACTACAAACAATTATTATTTTTGTTTTGTTATCCAACTTGACCTTGACGTCCGCTGCAACACCTTTGTAACCTAGTAGGCACGTGCATACGGCAGCAGCGTCAAGATGTCCGTTTGTAATTTAAGAGATTCATAATTTCTTAACAATTAAAGCGATTGATCTGAAAATTTGCAGAAAACTTCTTTGAACTTTAATAAACTACTTAGTCACTGAAAGTTTTTCGTTGCTTAAAATTTGCTCGATAAACGAAACGCTTGAAGGTTGAAATTTATGATTTTTACAAAGCCTCACAAAAAAATTAACAACTTTTTTGTTTATTAAAATATTTGCTTTTTTCTTCTTTAGCTAGTTTTAAAAGACATAAAAATGTAATTTAGTAGTATCTATTACATTGACAAAGCATGGAAATTGTCTAACAGCGTAAGTTGAAGTGAAGAAAAATTGAAATTTTTTGTTTTCGAAAAATCTAGTTTTTATCAATTACTTTCAAAACTGTAAAACCTACAAATATTTTCTAAAGGAAAAAAGATGTGCCTTAAAATTCTCTACAAGTATCAGTCCTTGAAATAAATATTCGAACGATTTTAAAAATTGACTTTCTGGACAATAATTCTCAGGCTGAATCCACGCGTATCCCCTTTTGATCCGGAGAGGTTCTATTGATTTAAATAACGTTAGAGGATATCAAATTATTTGCAATATTTTAGGTTTACAAGTCTTCAAAGAATTAGAATTTTGATTGATTCTAATAATTTTAAGGGATTTTAAGGAATGTGAAATATTTTTAGTCACCTGTTTGTAAAGGTTCCAAAAGATTTAGAAAACTTGGAGTGTTTCCTAGAATTTTAGAAGATATGATTCGATTGTCTTGAAGTATTTTAAGCTCCCAGAAGTTCTTAGGAATTGCATTATATTCTTTTGAATACTCGTGAATTGTTTAAACACATTCTAAGCTTACAAAATTCAGTAAATTTTGTTATATATATTTTTTAAATAACTTTAATTTTTTCAATTAACTTTGAGTTCTAAGGAAAATCGCTGAATTCATTTTATTTGCGTTTAATTATTTTTAGTTTTAATTTTACTGAAATCAATGGAGATTCTTTCAGTTCATTTAAATCTAGGTTGTATTGTTTTAAAGTCTTATAAATTGAATTATTTTGAATTCTTTTAAATCCAAAATAACTTTTTTTGTTTAAATAGGACACTTTTTCACTTTGATCCAGTAAAGTAGGCTGCTGCAGATCTGCTAATAAATTAAAAATGTAAAAATCTATATTTAAATTTATTTTATTTTTATGATTATAGTTCAAAAATATTTCAGGATTTGAATTTCGCTATTTAAATTTAAATAGCCAGGAAAAATGGAAACTTAGGAAATAACAAGGGTAAAATCATGAAATATAAAAAAAATGAAGATTGTTGGCTACCATGGTGTTTCAGGACTGATGTTGATAGCAAAATAACTTTCATATAATTTTTTGGTCCATAAATTATACGAGCATGTTGACTGGCGTAAATTAATGACTGATCACCTTATCTGTAAGAAACGAGACGGAAGAAATGGTAGGCAGTTTTGGAATCTGCATAATGAAGGTCTATTCTTCCAATGGAAGTTGCCGTTTCCCGCAAGGATAATGAGAACGAGCCTATTGGACAGAAGCAGAGCGCGTTGTGCATATACAAATTTGCCGGACGATCGTTTGTTCACAGCATCCACGCCTGAAACAACATCGCTCAAATACCATTATACACAGAACCCACTGGCGAGCACAAAATCCGGTATTTGATCGCAAATCTCATTGATTTCATTTCGTCTGGTCGAAACGAGGCTTTATCGTGCGTTGTTGTAAATACCACCAATGGTTTATCAGATGCATCCAGCACCGTTCATTCTATACGCTCGATGCTTAATGACCTCATAATTCACCTTTTACCACTTGCCCAATATTGTAATTCTAATCCCAGATTCATCAAAACTATCTATAACCAGAAACTCATTGTCAGAATCAGTTTTCCGATTTTATACTTTTTCAGGGTGGCTTCAATATATATGGAGAAAATGGATGTTCAAACGTAGAAATTTACATTAAAAGATAGTACTGCGTCAAAATATTTTTATGGTAAACTGAAACTTCCGAGATAATTGATTAAAACATCCAACATTTTTAGGTCCTTGTCCGAGTGCAGGAAAACATCACACCTTTGCTGGACACTTAATAAAGCTTATAGTCAATTTCGTGGAAAATTCTGTTTACATGAGTTGTTCACTTTGTGAAGATCATAGTCAATGTTTCGTGTCGTATGTAAACTTATGGAAAAATTCCGATTAAAAAAATCGGTTGAATGAATTTTTTAAAAATCTCGCAGCACTCCTTACTGTCGAATACCTGCTCGGTTGCATACTGAGGGAACGATGATGCTCTTAACATTATTCTACCACAATATATCATTTAAAAACTTTTTTAAACTTCAAAGAAGATAAAAAAATGAAAATAACGAATAGTTAGAGTAATTTTAAACTTTAATGATTCTAAAATATGTTGCAAAATAAGATGTAAGATTGTAAGGCACTTTTTTCATTTGTGCAAAAAAGAATAATGAGGAAAACTTTGAATCATTTCAAAAGATATTTCAAAGGTTTTCAAATTTTAAAAGAAAATAAAAAACAATTGAAAACTTTAAGGTTTTAGAAATTTTAAAACAAATTGTAGATTTTCAAATATTTGAAGTTAAATTTCGAAGCTCTTTAGGAATTGTAAAGGATTGGAAGATAATTATTTTTTTTCTTAAAATTCATGGAAAAATTTTAATTCCTTCTTTATTTTTTAAAAATAATGTAAAGAAAATATTTATAAATATCTCTAAATATTTTTAATGATTTCCTAAATTGACGGAAAAGAATCTAAAATATTTCCAAGAAAAATGGTTTAATTTGACAACATTACAAACTTATAGAATAAATGGAATAAATTATAGATGATAACTAAAAGTTTTGAAAAGATCCAAGAATGATTTTTATCATAAAATTATAATGAATTTAAAATCAAATATAGATTTTTCATGATTTCAAAAAATAAGAAGCTGTTAAGGAATTTTAAAAGGTTCAGTAGAATGAAAAAAAGTTCTTAAGATTCCTGGGAATTTTTTAAAATGATTTTACAGATTTTCTTTTGAAAATTTCAGGAAAAATTCAAGTCATTAAAAAAATTATAAAAAAAAATTAAAATGTTAAAGAACTTAAAAACAATGCAAATTATTGAAAAATTGGAAATAATATTATATTTTTTACGATTTTGAATGGTTGCATGATGATAAAAAAAATATTCTTAAGATTTCTAAAAACGCTAAAGTTATT
Source organism: Druon quercuslanigerum (assembly GCA_010014905.2). Taxonomy (NCBI): domain Eukaryota; kingdom Metazoa; phylum Arthropoda; class Insecta; order Hymenoptera; family Cynipidae; genus Druon; species Druon quercuslanigerum. The sequence continues at coordinate 12,993 of JAAAKG020169308.1, read as the reverse complement.
CTTTATTTAAAAAAAAAATATTTAAAAAGATTAAAAACATTGGCAAAAGTGTAAAAAACCAATTCGGAAGGTTTTAAGACAATTGTAGGAATAATTTTGGATAATATAACAAATAGTTAGGAATATTGAAAGGTTTGGAGAAATTAAAAATGTTTTAAAACTCTACAAATTTTCCAGAAACTTATTAATTATTTTATAATTTTCTTTAAACATCAAAAAGTCCTGGACATCTTTTAAACTTACACAAGTTTTTCCTAAATGCGGTAAGATGCTGAGAAATAAAACAAATTCTGAGAAATTTTCTAGATACTTTTTGGTCTTATCTGAAATCTTTAAAAATCGTTTTAAAGTATCTTGAGATACCTTGGAAAATAATACATATTTTTTTAAAGGAAATAAGCATAGAAATTAGAAACAAAACTAATAGTTATTCTAGTTTTTGCTAGCTCTAACTCTATTCAACTTTCCCAGATGCAGAAGAAGAAAGGAAAATAAGAAATGATTCCAACGATTTTTTACTTTTCTTAATGAGTTGAAAATTAAAACAAGTACGATATGATTGCTATATTTCAATTCCTGAAACTCCATAATGTTAAAAATTTCATATTTAAATTATTTTTTTTCAAGTTGAGTTTGAAATATTCAATAACTTGTGTCATTATTAGATAAAAAATAATTCAATTTTTAATTTCTGATTCTGCAAACGTATAATTTTCAGGCTTAAATTTAAGAAATTACTATTTTCTTAATTTTCCATTGTCTTGAAATTATTCTGATCGCATTTAATTCAAAGTCTTTTAATTACAAATCCTTGCAATTTAAAGTTGTGCAACTATCAAGTCTTTCAATTTTATATTGTGCGATTTCCAATAACAAGAAGTAGACAATTCTGCACGTGTAAAATTAAAACACCTAATTTAGAATAATTATATAAAAAATTATTAAATTTAGAACACTGATTCTTGGGGCCTAAACATTTTGCATTTTTAAATAAGTTCCTGTTTATTTAATTTTTACAATTTCGTAGTTAATATTTTCTAATTTATAATATTTACAAGCTCAGATCTCACACTTCCTTCAGTGATCAATAATAATGTTTATAGCGTCATAAATTTTAAAAAATGTTAGCAAAATAGTGTAATTCTGAATTTGTAAAAGATTTTATGGTCTACTTAAAAGAAGTGCTATTTTGATATTATGTTATCATTTTAATACAAGCCCTGAAAGTTTCAAGTATTAGAATTTTCTAATACAATGTATCAACATAAACTAAAATCAGCGAGAACTAGCGACAACTGATATCTAAGTAGGGACAGTCGATGTAAAGCTCTATGCTAGTTACAAATTTCTGACAATAGGGACACTTCTAACATAACGTTTGGATCACCAAAAATGTAGGTTTCGGTTATAATATTTCTAGATTACTTATTAAAAAATAAAATTATATGTTTCTTATATCATTTCATATTAGTACAAAGTACTTCCCTGTTGACAAGGGTCGGTGACAGCATTTGGCGAGCCCTCAGTTACACGAGGGGAAGTTGGGTATAGGGGGTAAAGCAAACAGGTACACGGCGATCAAATGAGCACTGCCTGACATTATAATGCTATTTAGCAATTGGTTATAAATTACCACTTTATCTGACATTTTATGCAGGTCCAATAATAAATAATAAATCAAATAAAGTGCATCGTTTGCCTTTGCGTTTGCCATCGTTAGCAATTCAATAAATGATCTTGACATGAGTCTAATTAGATAAATTAATTCTTTTATAATTAACGCTACATCACAATCAGTGTGTGTATGCGTGAGGTGAATATCTTCCAGCATCATAAATACGTGTATAGTCGTATGCATACGACGATAATAATTAATGCCGTGCGCGGCGACGAGCTGCCATGGCCGATGGGAGAACAAACTTTATACGCTCGAGGGAATCAAGCTCTTCCATGCGGTACGTTCGCGCGACAGCACGCTCTGCTAATTAACGTACTCACCGTCTATAACGTTAATATCGGTCAGTTTTATAAAAGTTTCGATATAAACTAGGACAAACCTAATTTACATGGAAAATTTCGATTTATTTTCTCCCCTCCTGTCACCAAGCGGGACGGTTCTGTTGTTGAAAATCGAATGAGAGGCGGGGTGGACTAATTACAGGACAACGTCGAATTTACGAGAAGTATACGCTGACTTTTTTTTACTAACACAATTTTACAGACCTTAAAATGATTTTTACTCATTGACGACAGAAATGATCTTGAATATACACAAACACTCATTCTTCCTTGCACAACGTCGTCCTCGTCTCACCTATAAATGTATTCTATTTTCACCTCCTCACGTCGGTCACCCCATGCCTGTCACATCGCCATCGGCTACCACATGACCACTACATCACTGGCGCTCACAACTTGGCCAAAACCTCACCAGTGGCGATTGCACGACCATTAGACTACCATCGCCCACCGCACGACCACCTGACCGCGAGCCCCAAAGACTAAATTATATCTGAATCTTAAATGCCATATGATTTTACATCGCAGATACTTCTCGGAATTTGTTTAAAATAATAACTACCTGTTTTAAAATTATGTAGATGGGTTCGCACATTGCAAAAATCTCCTCCTCTCCCTAGTTTTCTACAAACACAGAAAAAACCTTTTTAGCCAGATCGATTAATATTGACACGCTCTTTAAATAACATGAAGTTTTCCTTTGACTTAATATGTGTAGCCGAAATTTTTGTCCTACTTTGCACCTGCTAAACTTAATTAATACCTGTTTTGGTCCTACGTCGCACTTTTCGTCCTATTTTGGACTTTGTACGTCCTGCTCTACCCCGAACTTATACCTTTATGAACTCAGCAACAAAATTGAATATTTTTAAAGTCCTTGTTAGACCGTGATACGTTCTACTTATTTGTTTTAGGCTGTGCTTCAACCCTTTAGGTACTGCGCATTTAAATGTACATTTTTGATGACCTGTGTTGGCCCCAGAGGTACTTAAAGTATATTTTCAATAAATAAAATATTTTATATTTTTAATAGAAAAAAAGCTCTTAAGCATTATATTAATAAACTGTAGAATTGAAAGTGAGATAAAAAGTATAAATATGAGAGGTCGTGAACTAGGAAACTAGAGCTTTACGAGAGTTCGAGAGAACTCTCGATATCGTCCCGTCTCGGAACAAAGAGTCGAGACGATATCGAGACAAGAGTCATATGAGAATCTCGATCACGAGATCGAGAGAGCAGTTACTAGACAATACATCTATTACGAAATAATTTATACAATTAAAATTCATTGAAAGTAATTTATTATTAATTTACAGAACTCTCTCTCTCTCTCTCGCATACCATAGTTTCACAAATAAAAGAGAGAAGAAGTGCAATAAAACGAATGTACCAAAATTGTTATCTAGAAACCCGATATAAAAGGGTTTATTATTGATTTGTACCAAAATTGTTTGTTTGTGCTTGTATAGTATAAACTATAATTTTTTAACGTATAATTGTTCAGAGAATCGATACAATAATGTTTATAACACACTGAAAAAGTCTTGCTCTTGTGAAGCTCTATAGAAAAACTGGAATCAAATATATATTATAACATATAAAGTATAGATATGAGACCTAGAGATCTCATCTTATAAGGATTATTAGATTGTAGCAGAAAAAATTTATGTATTAACATTATTTACATACCAATAATTAATTTTTTAATTTTTATTTCTTGATATTGAGATTAAAGAAATGTTTTTAAATTTATGAATTCTATTCTTAATAGCCAAAGTGAATATTAAAATTTATATTATTTTAGAGCACGCAAGGAGATGTTAAATCATGTACTAAAATAGTCATAAGACCCCAGGAGAAACATTTTTAATCAAGTCCTTTCTGCTTAAGAGGTAGTCCAATCTACATTTGATTTTTGATGTTCATATAAATGCAAACTGAAATAAGATTCTCAATTGCAATAGCAATGTATTATTTACGGCATCGTAGACTTGTAAAAATAAATCATCACAGTTCCGTATCTAGCAGTTACAATTATAAACTATAACGAAGCAATGGATAACACCTAAGTGTAATTCATAATTATTAACGTATTGCACTGTAGACGAATATGCCTGCAAGTTGTCTTTGTATATTTCTGCTTCAAATAATTTTCTATTTTTTAAAACTCTTGAGAATTGCCAAACATTAAAATTTCGAAAAATTTCGAAATTCTGCATTGCAATTGCAACTAAACCAGATATTTCTGTAATGTATTTATCTATTCCAACGCTATGACAATGTTTCATAATTTGCTCAATTATTTTTTACTTGTTCTTTGGTAATTTCGCAAAAATGTTTAATATCACCAGCGGGTAACATCTCCGAAAATTTTGTCATTGTTATAAATTGATTTTGTGAAATCGCTATCCGAGTATCAATATGATTTGTACCATGAATAAGTTTTAACAACTTTCCACTTAAATCCTCATATTCAAAACGTGTATACACCCATAACGGTCGAAGTCTTTGCACGATATCAGGAAAATGTAACAACTTATGTACATTGCTTGACAGTAGCGTATTCCATATAAAGTTTCAAACTCCTTGACATGCTTATGCAAGAAATCGCGACTTTCTTCTATCATTTAAGGTGTAATTATGCCAAAACTGAGAATTGATATTGCTGTTACTAACAGGAGATAGTGGTCGAAATAATTTTTTCTAAGAATGCCTTGAAGAACAGGGAGAGAATAACAAAAGAACCACATCTTTAAATCCAAAGCCTTTTAATGAACTAAATCAGTAATAGAGCAGTACATGTGATGGGAAAATTTGGGAGGTTTCATTGAAGTGAGTCGGTTATAATTGATATCCAGAAAAGCATATAATGAAAAAGGTTGTAAATGATTTTCGACGCTTAATAGTAATGTCAGTACCTTTTTCACGACACAGCCATCAACGCCATGCACTCTATCAAGTCCCATACCTTGAACGAAATCAGGCATTACTTTTAACAATGCTGAAGAGCCTTTAACGCCCATTACCGGGAGATCCTCATCAGCAGTGCGAGCAAATGTTTCTGTATTTTCTAAAGTTCTTAACACGATATTATTACGATACGAACATGCTTCAACACGATGGCCTTGTGTCTCTAAAGGAATATTTTCACTCTTACACAAACGAAATGGCAAACCGTAAGTGCCGTTCAAGTTTGAAAAGTTTAAACATTCACACCTAGCTGGTGTATTGCAAGTTCCTGTCAGGAGGACTCCTCTTACGCTTATCGTAAAATTATTACTGGGTATGTGTACATCAATGCCATTGAAAGGTTTTTTTTAAGCCTGAACGCAAGCTATTAAGAAATGCTTTAATATATGGCTTTGGATTGCCATGCAATAATCCAGCAAGTAGAGTATTTTCCCTTCTTTTTCTACTCCCAAAAGGCAACTCATTGATCGTTAAGTAAACAGACCAGGCACTGATTTTAGACGATTTAAAAATTGGGATTCCATCTGTGTACCATGAAAGGTAAATGTTATTCGGACTTGACAAAAAAACAGTGCCAATCCATAACCGATAAAGATCGCTTTCGTAAACGTCTGTTATGATACCTGGTGGATGCCTAGGCCTATGAAACCGATGCTGTAGGCTATTATAAAAATTATTTCTTTTATAAATTTCTCTCAACGGTTCAAGAAATGGTAATTGAACAAAATAACAAATTTTATCATTTGGATATATGAGACAAATATCGTCGTTTGATTCAAATTCTCCTATGCATGTGCTACAATAATAATGTTTTTTCATATCGGTTTCTCCATCTATTTTTCTTTAAATCTTGACCGAAGCAATGGAAGTTTATAGCAGTAATAATATTAGCAAGACACGTCATAGAAACGTTACGATAGAGTAAGATTGTTCAAATTAATAACATGCTCTCCATAACATTTATCGGATCTCCTCGTTATAGTGGCTGTTAATTGAAATTATCTTCATCGTCAGGAAAGATTTCAGCATTCTCATCTTCACTTTCCGATCAACTGTCGTAATAATTGCTGCTTTTATCGCTGTCTTTGCTTAATCCAATGTCTTCATGTGATCCGTCTGACGTTCCTTCACTTGTGGCAATATCAGAATTAATTAAGTCTCTGTGAAAAAGAAGATTCTTCCATTAACAAATCTGAAGTAGTTGTAATGGTAGAGTAAACTATGCAAGAGTACGTCACTTTTAAAAGTAGGACATTCAAATTTATTAGAATATAGAAAAAAGTATTATATAAAGCTTTTTATGACAATATTTGTGACAGCATTAAGCATAATTGAAAGAAATTTTGTCGAGGTAGTATGAATAACAGATATGTCAGATTCAAAAATTATTTTTTAGCATGAAAATAATCTTGCATACCTTAACCTACATCGACAATTGTATTATTTTTAACACATAACGGAAGAATTTGATTTTCAGTTTAAAATATTACTTTATAATAAAACTAAGGGAGTTTAAAAAGAAACGATTGATCTTTACCTGGAAGAGTTGAATTTTCCAACAAAACGATTAATGAAATAAATATTTAAAAATAATATTCTTATTTTTTACCAAAAATCCGCATTTTTAGACAAAAATATTAATTTTATACCAAACAGAGGACAGTTGCATTTTGAAATAAAAAATATCAATTTTCCACTGAAAATAGGATAATTAAGTTAAGTACCCTCAGCACATAGGAAGTCATTTGAAAGATCGCTTCAACTTGTTATTAACTCACACAGTCACAGTCATAAGCTTGGTAACGTTGCGTGTGAGCACGCGTGTTATTCGAAATTTGCGGATAATCTAGAACATGTGGAACGGATGCGACATAGTCATATCTTCAGTTTGCCGACGTTATTTATACTTTAACAGTATAATGATAAACGTTTGACTAGAAAAGTTGCATCGTGAACCAAAAAACAAAATGGTTAAGTTTCTACAAAAAACAGACTTTTAAAGAAAATATATGAATTTTGAAAATGTAATAACCTTATTTTCAGTGTAAAAAATGAATGTGCAACCCAACTAATGAATCTTCAAATAATTTGATGCATTTTCAACTAAAATCATAAAAGCAAAAGCAGAATTTTGAACTTAAATTATGAATTTGTAAATCGAACAATTAATTCTTAACCAAGCGGATAAATTTTCAATCAAATAAATGAATTTTTAGGCAATTGTATTATTTACCCAGGTTCAAATTTCGTCGTTGGATTCTTGTTTTTTTTAGAGGAGTTTTCATCAACAAATTATAACTCAGAATTAATAAAAATATGAAAGTAACGTAACAGATACTTACAAATCTTCTGGCAAAAAGGTCTTGGCTCGTATTCTATATTAGGAGCGTTTATATAATGTTCCTCATAGTCGTGCATTTCGAAATTTGCGATTATGCGTAATCGATCTCTTCTTCGACGCACACCAACTTCATGAAGAGCTTTCTTTGACATTTTATACAAATTTTCACTTAAACAATATACACGTCGCAGCTTTGCGTTTTGCGTTTGAGTAAAAAATAATTTGATTCGAAAAAATACTATGGGACGCGGAAGAAAGAAGCACGCCTTAATTTGGTTGTTGAATAGTGCCTACAAGGACGCAATCGAGTTATCCAACTTCCCCAAACATGCACGGAGCATTAATAGCATTATGACGCTCACATGGGTGGATCATCGAAGTGGTCAAAAAGTTCGCTGTGAAGCAAAAATTCTTGCTATGAGTGGCAAGCATCCTTTTTTCTTATAAGGCTTATAATTTTTAATCCGAAATGAAATGTTTTTAGTATTTTATACGACATATTGAAACAATTTTATTGTATTTTATTTTACGATGAATAACGCTGATTAATTATTGAATTATATGACTTGATTATTGAAATTGAATGGTTATGTTTGAAATTCACGTCAGAAAGTATACGCTGAGACTGCTAGAATTATTACCATTTATTTAAAAAGAATTGAGTAATTCTAACATTACGTCATATTCAGTCGGTAACGTCGAAAACCATAAGGTCTTACCATTTGATGGAATGCAAAGCGTGTATTACATAGAAGATTGACTAAAATTAATGTTTGTTTTGTATTTCTTTAATTAGTGTTGCCAATTTGGACAGTGTGCGAATTGGACAATTCATCAAGAAAAAATATAATGTGCCGTGTTGGTGGTGAAAATTTTGGAATTTTGGTAGTGCGATAAGGCGCGCTTTATTAAAGATATGAAGCGATTACTTTTGCGCTTTAAAAATTTAAGGAGTATAAAAAAATATCAAAGACTGTCATATTTCTCAGAAATCCTATAAGATTTCTTGAAAATCATTAAACTTTTCCAAATTTTGGTTTGAAATTCCTTCAAATTCTTTACAGTAATTTAAAATCTTTTGAAGCATCTAGAAATGGACTGAAAATATTTCTTATCACTAAAAATCTTTAAATTTATCTTAAAATCCTTTAAATAGCTTCAAAATCCTTAAAGCCTTTGAATTTTTAAAAATTTCTTGATATCTTCTTAAATAACTTTTTAATTAATCGCTGTACATTCTTAAAGTCACTAAAACGTATTGCATTATTTTTAAAGACTTTAAAAAAGAAACTTTAAACTCCCGTGAAGTTCCTAGTAATTTCTTATATTACTTGAATTCATAGAAATCACTTGAATTTTTAGAAATTCTGTTAAATTTTTGAAAATCCTGAAAATCCTCTGCATTTTTTTAAAAATCACTTTCACTTTTTGAAAATCATTTAAAATCTTTTGAAATTGAAAAATATTAGTTAGGAACCTTTGCATTTTTTTAAATTTCTTAAAATATGAAAAAAATTTCATCTCTTCTAAATCTCTCCTGAATCTCTTCACATTTATTGCAATATTTAAAACAAATTAAATATTTTTTTAAAAAATCTTTGAAATTTTTCGAAATTCATTCTATTTTTTTGCATTCTTTCAAGGGGGTAGCATAATGAACATTTTACAAAAAATTCAATTTTTTGCAGTTTTGGTTACTTTAAACTCTCAAGAATAATGTGGAAACCTTCCTCTACCTCAGATGGTATTGGAAAGTGATTAAAAATTAGATTCGCCGCAAGGTCTCGAGTGCTCGAATCGCACAGCTGGCGCGTCGAGTTGACTCTTTTGTTTTGGCTTTCGTACATGCTCTAACTTTTTCTAACTGCAAACCTGTTGTCGAACCAGATTATAGAGTCGATGAAAAACGTGTTTTCAAGTGAAAAGTAACATTTTTTCACTGTTCGTGCTGTTATACTTGTGCTCAGTTTTTTTTTACAAGATATTTACAACACGTGCAAACGGTTTCTATGAAGATGAAAAGGGAGGATTGTATGGACCAGGCATCGCTGATTAAGGGCAAGATGATTTTTCTTTGTTTAACTTGATCGAAAGAATTTTGTTGTTCACCCCAAACTTCTTGAAACTATCACAAATGCGTCAAAGCAATGTTAGCTAGTAATGTTTTGGTTCAAAATGTCGTTAAAAAAATTGTTTTTCTGAATTTAATGCTAAATTCGTCCTTCTTGACCCCTTTTAACATGGAAATCATATGCATCATAAAAAAAAATAAATTTTGCAACATTTCTTTAAAAAAAGTGTTTAAGCAAATTAAAAATGTTAGAATGATTCTAGATTTGTAATCAATGATAACGAAAACGAAGGAAAACATATGCAACTTCAACACTGTTTGATTACTTAAGATAATTTATTTATAAAAATTGTTTATAGAATTTAATTTTACAAATTTGATAGGACATTCGTGATCAGCGACCCAAAAAAACATAAAATGCAATATTCAGCTTATGAAAAAATAATTATGATTACCATTCATATGATGATGATATTGATAAATTTTCGCAAGATCTTTAAACGCGTTTTTCTCGAAACAGTGTTTTTTGAACTGGTACCCACGATTGCGGCCGATCTACTAGGCCGATTTGCTTAATTTTTTTTTAAATGCTCAAAAAAGACTTTGCTATCTAATGAACTTTGATCATTATTCTCCATTGATATTTAACAATATTATGACACAATTAGTAACAAAAATCAGGCGAAAAAAGGATAAAAAAATTGAAAGTTGCAGTATTTGTTTATTTATCAATGAATTTTTGAAGTCGTGGGTCATTAGATAACCATTCATATGTTCTTTAAAGTAAAATTTGTTTCGTATGTTTCAGATGATCCGCAATGGAGAAATCATGGGTACAACTTTTAAAGATGGCGTCTTACGGTAGCCCATATCTCCACCGGATGTCAACGAAAATTTACACAAAAAAATTTGTTTCTATACTCCATATCGTGGTTACTAACACATAGAAAAATCTAAACTTTGAAATAAAAATTATCAAAAAACAATAATTGAAAAAAGATCGTTTTTACCATACTACCTTCTTAAAATCCCTTCAAATTCTTTGCAATCATTTAAAATCTCTTGAGATATCCTAAGATCATTTAAAGTATTTTTAAAATGCATTTAAATCTCTTTGATATATTTTTTTGATATGAAACTACTTAAAATAACTTATTATCGGGAAGTAATATGACATAAGTCGCCGGAAGGTTATAACCTCAATCACACGGCAGATTATAATTTTTTGTTTTTGGATTGCCTAATCGCACATTTTTTAAATTGCCAACAATAATGAAAAAAATGACTTTTCCATCTTAGCAGCAAAGCTATATCACGATTTTTTACCTTATTTCGCCTAAATTAATTCATTTCAGTCGATTTCCTCTCTCAACAATGCTTTGCAGTCAACCAAGTGGTATAGCCTTATAGATTTTGACGTTACCGACTTCTCGTTTTGATTATTTTAAATACCAGCAAAGATAAATATCTAATAGGAATTAAGATATTTATTAATTAAAAAGTAAAAAAAAATTATGTGGCTGCGGATATGCACATTGAGATACATAATTTTTTAGAGAATAAAGAAGCATTAGAAAAGATTCCTGTGAACGATGATGGAGAGAATAATGAACCAGGAAGACAAATTTTTTACGAGAAAGTCATTCAAGAACAAAAGGATACTGTACAAGTTAAAAAAATTCAAAAAAGTGTAAAGAAATCACACAAAGGAAAATCTGCAAAATCATTTCAAAAAGATGATTTAATTCTTCTCCGGTATCCAATCAAACCTGCATGCAATCAATCCTCATTAGGTAATCAGCCTAAACAAAATTTTAACCCTTATGCTGATGTCTATGGCCTTAGACAAAATACGGACAGTTCAGTGAGAACTGATTTCAATTTCCAATCAGATTACCTGCGGGGGAAAGTAGTCAAAGGCGCTGGACAAATTATTAAAAATTTACTCAGCGCTTTTTTTTAAAGCTGCAGCTCGGGCTATTGCTGCAAGTATTACGGGAAAATGTAAATTTCATCTAAATCTGAAGTTACTTTGCTAGAAATGTAAAAAAATTTAGTCATATTTAGGTCAATAAAGTAACTATATTTTGCAAAATTAGTTTGGTTTGCGGAAACTTTATTGCGAATATAAATATTGTAAAACAATATTAGCAACATTTATGCAAATGACTACGCAGGTCGTCATAGTTGAGCGTAGTTGGCTATATATTAATTCCGCTGATATTTTTTTACCTTTAAAATAATCAAGATACGTGTACAGTATATATTTAAAAACTCAGAAACAGTTACTGTATAAAACTTGATTCAAACGTCTCTGAAAATTCCTACAGAAATTCCTAACATCAAACATTTATTTCTTGCAGCAATGCAGAATTCCTATAGAACAAGGCACGGTGTTGACGAAAAATCCAAAAAAGTCTTCAAGGTAAGAAGAAACCAGAAGTTGGTTAAAAATTTTTTAATCGTTGAGATACAAAATACTGAAATGCTTAAGCATTTTAGAATGAATTCATTCTGAAATCGTTTAATACCTGATTTTTTTAATTTGACGATTGCTTTTTTTAAGTATCTGAGAAACATGTAGAGCGTGCATCAGATATGGTAAGAACCTTATTTATATATAATATCTTTCAAAAATATTACTTAAATAGCAATCCCTTTCATGTAAACTTAATTACTTACTCTTAATTATTTATCTATTTTTTGTTTTCATTTCATCACAGGAGGAAATATCAGCATCGTGTGGGTTTTATTCAAATAAAGATAAAATCACTTACGTCAACGGCGAAAGAGGGAACTGACAAAATGTTATTAAATTTATTAATAAATGTGCTTCCAATAGGAGGCAATACCAAAATAAAACTTTGTTAAAAGTATTATCTGGTTCATGTGCGTATAAGAAACTAAATTTAAAGCCTCAATTAAGCTTAACCCTAAAGTACCTAATAGTCGTTTTCGAGAAAAATTAGATATTAAATAGGTACAGATAAAAAAGTCTTTTTTTGAAAAACGCTTAATACGATTTTGTTCTTTCTTGGCTTAAAATAACTGGGGAAAATTTCTAAAAGATGTACGAAGGAAAAACAGGGTGCGCAAGTACTTTTGGGTTGAACTTAATCGAGGCTAGCCTACTTTGTATAGTAAGTCTTTTTATGAAAAATAAAAAAGAATTAATCATAATCAATTAAATATATATTTCAGAAAAAAGGGCAGCTATGATAAACCCTACACCGTCTGAGAAAGAGAGCGAGGAATCGGCGGGTTGTTCCTCTACTGTTCCTCGACAAAATTATCCGGCATATTGTCAAAGTGCAAAAGGTAAATATTAAAATATTTTTAACTGGTACTTATCGAAACATTTAAATATAAAATAAAACTAAAAAAGTTATACTCACATATTTTTTTTTTTTTTTTTTAATTAAGCTTTATTCAAACCTTATATGGGCTTATGAAAGCTACATAGTATGATTAAACTAATTATAAACTAGAGAATACACAACTGAAGAGCAGATTTGATTTATTATCTAGAAAGGCGAATTTAGATATCGAGGTTACATTCTTCCAGAAACGCAAATATGAAGGTACAGGCAG
>JAAAKG020169307.1:7925-49553 GCA_010014905.2 Druon quercuslanigerum | reverse complement strand
AACCGATTTGAAAAAAAATCTGCGTCGCCAGTTCTGAATTGCAAAAATATGAAACTTGTGCTGAATTGTGCTAGGACCTTTTGAAAATATTAACATTTGGCCCCAAAAATCAAAAAACATTTTTTATACCATCTTTACCCAATATTTAAAAAAATAGGAATTTCGAAAATCTGAAACTTGTGCTGGGTTGTGCTAGGGTAGCACAACAAATAACTCAGATGTCAATTTTCACCACAATTTGACCCCAAAAATAAATAAAAAATATTTTTTTACTTCAGCCTTGCTAATTAATTTTTTCGAAAAAAAATGTTGTGCTAGGTAATATGAAAGAGGTACAAACTTGTGGCACAAATGAAATTAATGTCTCTGACGATTTTCGAAAAAAACCGATTTGAAAAAAAATCTGCGTCGCCAGTTCTGAATTGCAAAAATATGAAACTTGTGCTGAATTGTGCTAGGACTTTTTGAAAATATTAACATTTGGCCCCAAAAATCAAAAAACATTTTTTATACCATCTTTAGCCAATATTTAAAAAAATAGGAATTTCGAAAATCTGCAACTCGTGCTAGGTTATGCTAGGCTAGCACAACAAATAACTCTCATATCAATTTTCAGATTTTCGAAATTCGTATTTTGGAAAATTTGGTGTAAAGAACGCCTTCCAAGTTCAAGAAATCCGGGTTTTTCGGGAAAATACTAATGTCAGTGAAAATTGGCATGAGAGTTATTTGTTGTGCTAGCCTAGCACAACCCAGCACAAGTTTCAGATTTTCGAAGTTCGTATTTTTGAAAATTTTGTGTAAAGAACGCGTTCCAAGTTTAAAAAATCCGGTTTTTTGGGAAAATATTGATGCCAGTAAAAATTAACATCAGAGTTATTTGTTGTGCTAGCCTAGCACAATCCAGGACAGGTTTCAGATTTTCGAAATTCCTATTTTTTTTTAATCTTGCGTAAAGAACGCATTTTTTAACTATATTGGGTAAAGATGATAAAAAAATGTTTATTTTTTTTATTTTTGGGGTCAAATTTCGATTTTATCAGAAAATCATTTACGGCACAAAACAGCACAAAACTAACACAATTCAGCACACGTTTCATTTTTTGGAAATTTCAAGTTGGCGATGCCAACTTCCTCGACATAAAGCACAGGGCATGTTTTTACTTGATTAGAATTACCAGCCTGCGATAATATTCTTGAAATTCTACCTAATATCCAAAATCCAACTCATAAAATAATAATAATAATCCAAAATGTTTTAGAGTTAGAAAAGAAGTAAATCCACAAAGTTTGGTTTGCATTTTTTGCATTTATTTACAAATGTTCGATATTCATTAATGTACTTGGTAACAAAATTGTATTGCACATATACAGAATAATCGGTAGACCTCCGGCGAAAATCAATAACTAACAATGCCTCCGTGTAATAAAAACAATACCGATACAATTGGATTTAATGTAAAGTCGCATCGTATCATATATATTTTTTTATACATATATATTTATATCAGTCATAAAATTCACATATAATATATTCGCCATTATTAATCATATTCTTAATAATTATTGTATTCCGAAAAAACGAAGAAAATTGATCTGCCAACAAAAAATCGGAAACGAGCGTATAATAACGTACACTTAGTAGAATTTTAGGCCGAACTTTCTGAACCCAGTCACTTTAGAATTAGCATTTCCTGGCATTTCAATTTTTGCAAAAGTTCCATTGACATTTTATAATATAAATCTATGTCCTCTGGGTTTCTCAAAGTACTGTTTTCTCTTTTTCTCTAGACCGGCACGGATTTACGGAGGACATTAATGTGGTACAAATTTCTTTATGATTTTCTCAGAAAAAAATATTAATTAGAAAAATAACTGTATTTTAGTAAATTAATGTAATTATTATGACTTTGGACGAAGAGTTTTATTTCTTTTTGGAATTATTAATCTAAATTAGAAGCCCTAAATAATTTAGCGAAATTGGCCTATATTTTCTGTAGTTTGAAAAACTATTTATAATTTAAATTTAGAGAATGGAACGGGCTTATTATTGAAAAAGTAAATTGAGAGACTGATTTTTTGTAAAAAAACTAATTTATGAGGGTTTCATATTTTACTATTGTAGCACACAACGTTCTATACGTACTTTACTTCAAATGCATTTCTAAAATTTGCAATATTCAGTTTTTTAAGTGGTGTGACTTCAGTCCTCGCTCGGCTGATATTACAAAATCAACTTATAACAACGAGGGTAATAATACTTGTTACAATACCTTTCCATGCTATCTGTAAGTTTAGAATATTCTGAGATGATTCTAAATGATAACTAATTTCCGTATTTACATTTACACCTTCAAAGTAGAATAAGTGCGAAGCATACACGTAATTTTATCAGAGCCGAATATACTTTTAACAATTTAAAACAATAATACCTATAATTTAATTTTTTTTATAATTAAGTAAACTTAAATAAATAACAAATCAGAAAAGAGAGGACTTACTAAATCCGCGGCTCTGATTAATGCACATCGAGCTAAAAATACTTTCGTTTACAGATTTAATAAACAGCAGGACAACAATTAATGCAGTTCTTCCATCATTTGCAAAATAATTTTCCCAGCAGATCTTCGAAAAAACTAAATTGAATGTTATTAATAAGTAGAGAATAAAATTCTCCCAAACAATCGCAAATCCACGAGTGTGACTCTAGAAACTCGAGTAACGGGCGCATTGAATTAATCTGAATATTTAATAATTACTTGAATATCTAGCTTAACTTTATTTTATACAATACCGTCAATTCGTGAGCGTGGGTCGCACAGAAAATACGACATTTACTTCGTAAGGTGCAACGTTCAATGTACATTATCAAATTTCTGCTCTAGCGTCAAGTTCAAAATGTACGTTCTTATGCACTATATAAGCTCTCTTTAAATTTATGATCCTAAGGAAAATTGTATGTCACATAATTTAGTCTTCGTTCAACGCTTTCCCTTTTTTCAAATAATCTATTAGATCACTGATTTCTGTACAGTTATAAACCAAAATATAAAATTGGCTTAAATTACTGTGATCATTTTGTTTTGTTTGTTTAATTGTTTTAAAAATAATGTGGTATATAATTTCAAATTCATTATTACGTCATATTGATGTAACTGACCTTCTGAACGTTCAGATGAGCGAAAGATTGATCGAAATTTCTATTTTATCCATAAGTATTGTTGCAACTGCAATTTAAATTATGCATTATAATTCTTTTTTAATAATAAATAATTTCCAACATAAATTATCAAAAATTTTAGAACTTTTCCTGGTTTGCAATGTCATTGCATGTCGTTCATTTGAAGGTTCAGAACTTCCACTACATGTCATATTGATTGATTAAATGAAACAATCTATACTTAATATTCATAAATTATTCTAACTTTCCATTAAATACTCAGTTCTTGAATTTTGTTGAATGATCCACGCCCTCTAAAATGTTTACTAAACAAATTTAAAAAATCAAACTTTCCTCTAAACAACCGGTTATCAAATTTTTGTTCACTAATTTCTGGTACTTGATGTGCTAAAACCCAAGTAAAAGTTTTACCCCAATATCGTTATCGGAA
This sequence comes from Druon quercuslanigerum, assembly GCA_010014905.2. NCBI lineage: Eukaryota > Metazoa > Arthropoda > Insecta > Hymenoptera > Cynipidae > Druon > Druon quercuslanigerum. Next base: position 45,942 of record JAAAKG020169307.1, on the reverse strand, counting down.
GGACTGCTTTCTGTCTACCCACGCACTCTAAAATGAACAACAAATCTGAAAAATAGTAACTTTTATGGAAACGTCTGGTTCTAAAATTTTCTTTCACTTACTTGTATTTGATTCTAGTCAACAGTCAAAAAAGTTTAATTCCAATATCCTTATCGAAGAAAATGTTTTATCTTTCCGCGCACTCTAAAATGTAAGAAAACGTGCGTGGGTGGATTAAACGCAGTCTTCCGAGACAAATATTGAGATGAGTCTTTTTTTAGTGTTGCCTGTCATCAAATACAAGTCAGGCTATTGGGATAAAACTGGTTTGTGTCTCGTAGAATGTCAAGTATAAGCAATTATTAGAAGCATATTTGAGAACCGGGTGTTCAGATGAAAGGAAGGATTTTTTCCGTCTTATTCCGTATACATTTTGGGGTGCGTGGGTGAATAAAACGTAGTCTTCCGATATTGATATTAGAATAAATCTTTGTATGGTGTTGCCTGATATAAAAGAAAAGCAATTATTTATAGAAAATCAGAGCGATTAGTGGAAAGTTACAATATTTTCCAAGTATCGGATTATAATGAGTTATTACTATGTCAAATCATATAATAAATTATTTTTACGATAAATTCACTATAAAAAATTGAGTTGAGTAATTTTTGAAATTTTTGTATTTTCCTTTGTAAAGGATGCGAAGTTCAGTGAGATTTTAATTGCGAATTGTAAAATAAAGTTCTTTAATGTAATTAGAAATAATAGTAACAGATAAAATCAAAAAATCTTAGGATTGTAATTTAAAAAATTAAAAATTATCACAGATAATTACACCTGAGAAACTATAAGTCTCTCTAATGTAAATAATGAATATAATTTAATTAGGAATAATAAACTAAGATTGGAATGAGAAATTGAGATCAATATGAATTTCTAGCCGCATAGTCGTTGTGAGCCCCATTCTCAGATTGATCAGACACATTCAGTGTTGCTAAATTGTTTTTAGGTCCAACAATACTTTCACCTTAGGCTTGTGAAAATTAATCTTAAAGAATATTGAGTAAGGTTTCAGAGGTGCTTCTAAGATCAGACCCAAAAATAAAGGCAATTCAGGCCGGACGATGATGTTATTATTTCAGATTTAAAAGCTACGAGGACAATTTAATTAGAATAATGAAACTACTATTAAAATGAAAAATTAGAAGTTTCAAAAGCAAATATTTTCAATTCAGAAGAAGAGGATTTCAAATTCCAAACTGTCTTTGAGTTCGAAGAAGAATTTGTAAGCTTTCAATATTTAAATAGTTTAAAATTTTGAATTTCGAAGGTTCTGAAATATTTGTAGTTGAGAATTTTCTAGACAATTTGCTAATATAAATTCCCATGTCTTAAATTCGGATGTCCTGTGTAAATCCTAAGAATATCGTATAAAATTCGAGTACATCGGCCAACCAAAAACTAAATACGACATTTTTCAACAGTATTACTATACTTTAACTCGACGTATAAACTATACAAATCAGCGCTCGAAATCGGGAGAAACGGAACGTTTCACAGTGCGGCAAAATAGACAAATAAGATTCAAAAAGTTTTGGAGACTACATTTTTTCGCCGATTTCGCTTTTTTATTGAAAGATAATTAAATTCTGAGCAATTTCGTGAAGCCCATTTTTAAGAATAAAATCTGATCAGCTTGTCATTTAAGTTACAAAATGCTAAAAAAAACATCATTTTTATATTTGTGCTGCCTACTTGATTTTCTTGTGGAATTGTGTAAAATCAATGTCTTATTATAATTAAACATTCACAAATGACATTTTTGATTGTTAAAAAATTGATCGTAAACAAATTAATTTAATAAGTGCTTTGAGATATAGAAAATTTGTTCTCTAGGACAATCGTTCGTTTTACCCAAAAAAAAAGAATAATTCAGCTCGATATATTAAGATTTGAAAATATGTTTCATTTTTATATAAAATTCTGATCAAGAAAATCAATTAACAGACGATTTTCTATGCAGAAAATTCGTTTTTTTATCAGAATCGTTTATTTTACCCTCAGAAACAATACATCAACAACATTTGTCGACGTTATAAACAAATTCATGAAATAAGAAATTTTTTTTATAGAAACTTAGTTTTTTGAGCTTATTCGTTTATTTTACAGTGAAAAATAATAAAAATAAATAAAAATATACAATAATAAAATAAATAAAATCTCAATTATTTTTAATAAACAGATCTACAGCTTTGGAATCCATAAGATTAATAACAATGAAAAATTTAGTTGAGTGTAAATAAATTCCGTTGAAATATTATTTTTAAGGGAAAAATAAACGATTCTACTAAAGAAAGGTATTTTTTATATCTAAAAACGTCTATTTAATGCATTTTTTAATCAAAATTATTTATAATAATCAGTACATCCTGTTAAAGTATGATTCTTGATGATAAAGTAATACATTCTGCAAAGAAAACACATTTTTTGTACCACAAAGTGCCTATTTAATAAATTTAGTTGATCAAAATTGTTTATAACAAAAGAACAATGTTGTAGAGTATCAATAAATCTGGTTAAAATATTATTTTTGAAGGTAAAATAAACGTTTCTGCTTAAAATTGCAATTTATTCATCTGAAAGCGCCTATTTAACGAATTTGTTTATCATATAATTGTTTAAAGCTAATAAAAATGGTGTTGAGAGTGAATAATTTCCGTTAAAATATTATTATTGAGACTAAAATTAATAATTAAACTAAAAATGCATTTTCTGCACCTCAAAGATCCTATTTATTGAATTTAGTTTTTCAGAATTGTTTATAACAATAAAAAATGTTGTGAAGTGTCACTAAATCTCCTTGAAATATTATTCTTGTATGTAAAATAAATGATAAAATTGTTTTTAACTAAACAAGATATTTTGTTGTGTGATTACATCAAGTTAAAGTATTATTTTTAGGGCAAATAAACGAATTCTCTGAAAAACTAATGTTTCTACATCAAAAAGCGCTCACGTAATGGACTTGTTTCTAATCATTGTTTATAACAATTAAACATGCAATCTTCCAGTGTTTAGTTGTAAGAAGACATTAATTTTTACTGGTTGTACAAGAAAATCGGAATTAAAAATGCTCCCAGGCTTCAAAATACAGCACAATTCAATTATTGCTTATCACTTTTTAATAATAATGAAGGAAGCAATAGAACATTATCTAGAATATCACAATCTGTTAATCGAATGTAAATTCACTAATTCTAAACCTTTAAAAAAATTAATCAATGATGCTCACCAAAATTTGGTTTTCAATAATCGACTCAAAGAAATCCTCTACAGAATTTAATTATTTTTTATTTTAAAAAAATTGAAAAATCGGTTCAACAATGTGGGCTCTGAAACGCATGGAACCCCAATTTCCTATTTCACCGCCTTGTGTGTGTTCTGGACGGTAGTTGGATCAACGCATGCTAAAGAAAGCTTTTTTTTGTTTTAAAAATCGGAAAAATCCGACTTGAAATTCGCAGGACTGAAATCTTTTTTATTTTCCGGACTTTTTAAATTCGCGAGAAAATTAAATTCCTATTCCTTTGAAAAGGAACTGTTAGTGTTGTACACGTAGAAAGAGAAAATAATGCTTTTCACGCTTCATAACACTTGAATACCTAACGGCCTAAGATTTCCAAAATCCAGTATCGACCATTCCAGCAGGTTTTCTCTTCATTAATAGAATTCTTCAGTCAGTTTCGTGCTGAGTTCGCTAATTTTCTTTACTTGACTAGTATTCGTATTCCAAATTTCGTATAGATCTGAAAAAAGATATGATTAAAATTTCTCACTGATTATAGTGAACTGTTATTTAGTCTTTCTTGAACTTTAAATTTCAGAAATTCTTAAATTTACAATTTGTTAAATATAGTCCAGACACCTTGTACGAAAAAGGCTTTTTCGCTGTTTAACTAGGTACTACTACCCGTTGCAAAAATGGTTTTTAAAATACGTGAGCCGTCTTAGGACGCCCAGCAGAAGTGATAAAAAAGCGATGGAGAGATAGAGAGGGAGAGGGATTGAAATAGTCAGTCAATGGGAGAAGCGAAGGAGAGATAGAGCACTTCAAAAGATCTGAAAACAGTGTTTGCGTAGATTGACAGATGCTGATTTAATTACTTCTACTTAGAAAAAAACATATTTAACTTTGATGTTGGAAGAAATCAAATGTTTCCCCGTTAATTCGTTCCCCCTCAATAACTGTAAAAAAATCTACCAGATACCTCGACTAATATTTGAGCAATTTCTGAAATTCGGAAACAAAATCATCAAATTCGGAAAATTTTGGATCATTTCTAATATGAGATTACCGAATTGATAAACAAATCCGTACGTATATCAAATTCACAACTGGAGAGTGATGGTTACTTGAGCCGTTGCGTAACGTTCGCCAAGGCAACGGCAAAAGCTTGCAAGGCGCTGAAGGGGTACTGGAAATCCAGCGTGTAGGCATTTCCGTCTATTCTTCCAAACTGCATCACCTAAAATTTAAATTGAATAATTTTTAACTATTTTATTACTGGGACTCTGAAAGCTTTACGGTCCATGCTAAATTTATGTTTGCGATTTGATTACAACTAAGGGTTGTTCATCAAATCTAAAAACATAATTTTTTGCAGAGACAAGAACCCATTTATTGACACGAATAAATTTATTTACTCACCTGTTTTCCTCTAAATTCGATCTGGAAATTTTTCGCACTTTCTTGCGTGACTCTTCCACCGAAATCGAGTTGGTAAACTTGACTAGATTCGTTCCACATCGGTGCCTTGTTGTGCATCACCAGCTCTCGTCGAACTACTTCCGGTTTGTGCCCGGCACCCGCTCCTCTTTGTTTCAACTAAATCAACCGAAAGTATCATATTAAAACATAACTATAACCAAGCATAAATATTATTTTAAATAGCTGATTAAATGATCATCAGATGTTACAGTTTAAATTTATTTTTTGCGGACAAACCTTTTGTCGAAGTTGCGCCTTCTGGAAAGTTTCTAAATTACGGTAGCTTCTCGAAGTCTCATCCTGCGCCGGACCCTCATCATCCGAACTTTCGGTTCGATTCCTTCTTCCTCTTCTGTTTAACAAAGGACTCGAAAGAAGTCTTCTTCTAATAGGAGAAGCCGAGGCTGGTCTTTTTCCTTTTTTGGATGGAGCGGGACTGCTGGGTGAACTCCTTGGCAATCTTTTAAAACAAATATCAATAATAAAAGATAATGCATTCAACCTTAAAGTCTAATTAAAATAGATCGTAAATAAATTTTGATTATACCTTGAAGAAGGACGAGGTGATGGTGGTGGTAGAGAATGACTTTCATCAAAATCTCTAAGTCTTGCAGCTAATCCATCTAGAGACGAAGCCACTGAACCACTGTGACTCGATCCTCTGAAAAACCCCACATTGCAATAAGAGAATAACGATATACGAAATAATCAAGACGAGATTTAAAAACTCACCTAGCAGGAGAGGCACATGCTTCCAACTGGCCCGCTTTCTCCTTAACTTCCAAAGAGTCCCTTTTCGGTTGACTTTCTTCCAGCTTGCTACAACTTTCTTTTATAACTTCTTTGACCTCAAGATCATTGCTATCATTCTCATTTCCTTCATAATTTCCATTTCCCTGTTCTTCTGCGTGTTCTGGTAACTTCGGTGGCAAAGATATCTGCTCCGTGCTTGGGAATATATCACTCGAATCAAGGCTTCTAGATTTTCCACAATTCCTGAGTCGCGGTGGTTTTGTATTCTGCTGACTAATATCATTCTGTACTTTGTTCTTTCTTCTTTTTTTGGGTTTCCTTGAAACTAGGATCAACCTTTTGTTCGGTGCATCCTTCCTGAGCATCTTCAAGGCCACATCGCAAGGAACTAGCTGAGCGTCCACCAAATCTAAATATCCAACACTGCAACTTCTAACTATGGAATCAGCAGAGCAAAGAGGACCGATGCTCATCACCGTTGGAGTCCTGTGAACTGATCGGGGTTGACTCAGACCTTCGAAGTCTAGGCGGGACTCTTCGTCGGGATATTTACAGTCGTCTGGTTTTGTGGATTGATTAGGCGAGTTTAATTTTCCTAGAAATTTAAAGCAAATTAAAATATTACGAAATCCTAATTACTTGAATAGAAAAACCGATCAATGATCACTAACCACAACAGTTGATACTCTTGTCATCCTTCCTCTTTAGCGTGCAGTGACAGAGACTCTGACCAACATTATTCTGACTTGATATTCCATCAACTTGCTGAGAAGAAGTGGGTGAAATCGCAGCATTACTCGCACCAATCTTATCCCTCACTTGAGAACCATTTGGAGAAGATAAATTACCACTCAAGGTACTCGTCCCACTATTAAAACTATTTTTCGACTGTACAAAATTTTGAGAGGCTTGAATGGCACTCTGGTTACTGGACCCACTGTTGGAACAACTAGATCCACTAACACCATTGAAATAAATTGGTTGGGTTTGGGTGCAGCCACTACTGGTGCTGAGGCCGTGTAAGATCGAATTTTGAGACCTAAGGCTGCTTCCATTGGACATCTGACCATTCTGGATAGACGTGGGAATAATAGAGTGACAATTTCCAAGCTTCTCATCAGTGATGTGGTTGATTTTATTGTGTTCTAGTTCCTTTTTTATATTCATGCTAGTTTGATCAGCCAAAGCGGTTTTTACCCTCTGGATGCTGCCGGTGAAATCTGTGCTTGGATTGGATGTAGCTATTAGAGTCTGGGTTGGAGCTACTGCGTTTTTAGGAGACTGTAGAGCTGGAACGTCACAACACCTTGGAGCGTTGTGTCTAGGAGGTGTCCGATAGGTGTTGTTAGAAGAAAACCTCATGTTTTCACACAAAACCATGTCTTGCAGATCTCCATACGGAAACTCGTCTTCGTAGCTCTCGGCTCGAGCTAAAGCTGGAGAAAGCGAATCGTTGGCTAAAAATTGATTAGATATTTGTGATTTTGGACGACTCGAACTTAGTCTGGTTGCTCGAGGAGTCATCGGAGCTATGGGTGGTGGTTGAACTTCTGTGGAACTTCTGGATGAACTTTGAGGTTCTTGGAATGCTTCCTCCTCGTCTTCCGAGAATAGGTTTGGGTTGAAACTGGGGTCTGGGCCTGGATGGAAATCAGTTAAGTTATAAATGTATAGGATATTTCAAAAATCATCAGAATAGCTTTACTAGTTTCAGAATCACCTGCAGGTAAATCATCCCGCAGTTCGGTAATAACTAGGGTCATTTGTCGTGGTTGCAAATGCAATAAAGATGTTCTGTAAGTCACTTGACCCAAGTTTGCTGGTATCGAATCAGCTAAACCGTGAATTTTGAATTTGGTGCCCCAGATGTTCGATGTGACTTCGACCAACCTAGCATGCTAAAAGAGACAATAGATATTGTTTTAGTAAAAAATTAAACTTCTTCAGATTTACTTATATGAAGAACTTACTTCAGGTAAAGTATCAACATAAGCAAGATCGTCTGTTTCTTCACAGTATTTTTCCTCTCGTCTTCTTTTGTTTTTCCGCCTGTTTCTTGGTGATCCACATAAATCAGCAGTATCCCTTTCTGTATCGGATCCATCGCTGAACATCGGATACTGAGAGGAAGTCGGAAACTCGAGAAAGTGGCAAGAGCCTTGGCTTTGAGGATCAAATATCACAAACTCCGGACGAATTTTACTGGTTCTTCTTCCTTTTAGAAGTGGTACTAGGCCGCCTAAATATTCCAAATAAAGGGTGTAACAGGGTGCGGGTTCTCCAGCGTGTCTCAGCATCGTACAGTGAAGCCTTCCACCCCCTGGTGGTGGCCTTGAAACGAATCTTCTCAAATCTCTCGGTTCTGGCACGCAGCATCTAATATAAATTAGAAAATAAATGATTTATTCATGAACGCATAAAGTATGTGTTTCTGAAACTTTTCTATTTTTCATCAGGCTGGATTTATATGTGCAGGTTTCCTACAGGTTAGATAATTCTGGAATGTCCGGGAAGTTAAAAATGGTCAGGAAAATTCAGGGAATATCAGGTAAAACCTTAAAGAGAGGGAGTTTTCTATAAACTAAAGTTAAAGTTTAGGGGTCATCTATAAATTACGTAAGGATTTTTCTGAAATCGACCCCCCCCCCTCCCGGCCTTCGCTCCTGTAAATCCTTACTAAGATTTTTCGATCATAGGGAACGAGCATACATAAAAGTTCTGTTAATTAAATAAACGTGGCACCTTAATAACATTATATTTAGAAAACAAAATGCGTTTAAAACAAGTAAGTCTTACAGCTTATAACTTTGTCATGTTTTTGGTTGAAACTTGATCTTATTGTTAAAAATTGTATTATTTGGGTGAAAAATTCATTATTTTGTTAAAAAATAACCATTTTTTAAAAGTTATTCTTCTTCCTTGAAGATTCAACTGCTTAGTCGAAAGTAAAACGACTTAATGAAAAATTTTTTTTTTTGTTTAGTAAAATTTATTATTAAAGTCCAAAAACCTTTTTTGATTGAGAATTAAACTTTTTTTTTATAAAAGCTTCTTTTTTTGTTGTTGAAAATTTATTTCTTTCAGTTCAAAAATTCATCTTTTACGATAGAATATACCTTCTTGGTCAAAAACTATCATTTTGGTTGAGGATACATTTCTTCCTTAAAAATTTATATTATTTTGGTAAAAAATTTATATTTTTGTCTTTCCGTGTTTGAAATTAAACTATTTAATCCACCCATTTATGCCTAGTGAGTCGTTAGTGTACCAGCTTTGTTTACTCTTTATGGTTTATATGGATAATTATCCGTGCAGGGGCACTTTCGAAAAAAAGTAAACTTAAAAACAACATTTTTTAAAAATGATTTTGTTAATTAAAAAATAGGTTCATTACCATAAAAACAAGAACTCTACAAATTTATTTGAATGGCTTGTTGAGCCTTGTGATGTTTTAACCCATTTTCCATCTTTCCTGTAACTAGAATTGTTCCTAAATAAACTAAAAGAATGCAAACTAAATTTTCAAAAATGGGAAATGATATGATAGAAAATATGTACTAGATATAATAAGAAATTTTTATATTTTATTCATGGATTTAAAAGTTTTAGACAAACTTTTATTTGTCGTCCCATGCAATTGATACTATTGTTTGGCCCTTGACGTGCAGACATATTGTCAGCGCGCATCACAACATGAAACTATGGTCACGTCGATGGATGTTACGTCAATTGATGCTACTGCGATTGGAAACAATACAAAAAGTGTTTCTAAAGCTTTAAAGTAAAATGAATTGAATCATCCTTTAGCAAATCATTTTCTGCTGGTTTGATCCAAATCTTAACCTTTATCTGTAAATCCTGTTGTGAAATATAAAAGTTACTGCTAGTTACGTCAATCAATACTAAAAAATACGCAATGCTTTTTTGGACGTTTTTTTTCTTCACGAAGAAAGTTCGTAATGCTTGCATTCAAAGCTTGGAGGATGGGTAGTCGGATACTTTTTCTTTAATCCGAAGTCCAAAAAGCACCCAAAAAGGTATAGCTAGTTGTCAAACTACGGCTGCTTATGTATTGACGTAACTAGAGCTTCTCTCGAACTCTCGATATCGTCTCGTCTCGAAGTCGAAAGTCGAGACGATATCGAGACGAGAGGCATATAAGAATCTCGATCACGAGATCGAGAGAGGGCTGGGCGAGATGTCCATTTCCGCGAGAGTTCTCGAAACTTTTTTACGTTTTTACTCGGCAATACATCTTTTACGAAATAATTTATACAATTAAAATTCATTGAAAAATAATTCATTATTAATTTATAGAACTCCTAATAGAAACTTATCATTATAAAGAAAACTGGAAATCAGGATCACAAATTTGCGCATATGTTTTCAACTATAGCGCATTGATTTGCACCGAAATTGTTTGTTTATGCTTGTATAGTATAAACTATAATTCTTCAAAGTATAATTATTCAGAGAATCGATACAATAATGTTTATAACACACTGAAAAAATCGAGGAAAAAATAGAGATTTTCGAGAGTCTCGATTCGAGACGAGAGTTTCTTGCTTCGAGATCGAGACGAGAGTCTAATTTTCAACATTTTACGAGATCGAAATCAAGAGTTGACTAAAATCTTGTATCGTCCCGTTTTCATGAAGCTCTATACGAAACTTCAAAAGTATTTACGAAGATACTCATATTTGCGTGCATATGTAGTTTATATTGTATTCAAATTAAAATATTAATGATAAAGATTGTACTTTTTGAGTCTAACTTTAGGATTTTTAAACATAAATTTGAAAGTAGTGCATTATTTATTTTCTACGTGACTACAAAATCAGTCTCAGACATGTATGGACATCTGTTAAAGCTATTTTTCGGGTATATAATATTTTTTACTCTGGCTTACAATAATATAACATGATTTTTACTATTGTACTTGTCATGGGGTACTAAAATAAAGATCTTCACAAAATTTTACAATAATTCAAACAGTAGTTGCAATAATATGATCTATGGACACAAAAGTACCTTGTCTGTGGAGATTCACCCATTTGAGAATTAGTTTTTATTTTTAAAATAATAAAATTATTTATTTAAATTATGTATATACTGTATGTATTGTTAAAAAGCATAATGTAATTAACATTAAAATTTCAAGAAAAAAACCGGAAAAAATGTGGGCATAAATGGGTTAAAATTTATTTTTGGTAAAAAATGTGTTACGTGAGATATTTCAATTCCTTTGTAAAATTTTCTATGACTGTTTTCACTAAAAGTCTTATAAATAATTTAAGAAATAAACATTTTCTTATTTGTATGATTAATCTCCTAGGTGCATGGTTGTTTTGAAACAGGAATTTGTAATTTTTAACGATTAGAAAAAAATCGTCAAGGTAAGTTAGGAAATTTTGTTGCAACCCTAATTCGTAATTCAGATTTCAAGAATTTCAAATAGGGACTGATGCAAAAAGAAAACGCTACAAGGCTCTTAATGTTAAAAGGTTTAAAAAGTTGAAGGTATTGAACCTTTTAAATATTCAATCTCAGGATCTTGCAGTATTAGAGAAGTCCCAAGGCAAAGAATTTAAATAATCAAAACTTTAAATCTCGAAATCATAGGTTCTTTAGACGCTTTAATTTTAAAAATGTTTCATTTTCAATGATGAAACTGTACATATAAAAAGTCGATTCTAGATGAAGAGGAAAATCTTTGCCCACGAGGAAGTGTACATTTTTCCATCTTATTTCCCTTTCGTTTTGGATAGCTCGAGGGGAAAGGATCGTAAAACGGTGGTATAGTATTTGTGAGAGCATTTCTCAAGTGAAAGACAATTTTTCAGAATATGGCCGAAGCGTGACTGGTTCTCGGGTTCAATATCGATCGGCTGATAAGCTGTTTTACGATAATGTAACCATAAGGGGCTGACCATATTTTACGTTACCAACTTTAGGGGTGAAGGGGGTCGCGCTTAAAACCACGGTTAGTAACAGGAGAGGAGGGGGCGTCAGCGGATGTATAAAAATATTCTCCATTGATCGGAAATGTTGAAATGGCGATAAATGGCTGCCTTCTGAATTAATTTCGATTGATTTCAATTGCAAATGTCGATACTTAAAAAATAATTATAGTCTTAATCTGAAATAGCATAAAAGTAAACGAACATCTTCATAAATCTTAAAGTCAATACCTTGTCGGTATCAGTAGAAAGCTCGAAATCTTGTTTTTTTAAGAATAGGTTTTAAAAAGGGTTTTTTGCGATAACAATTATTTTATGACTTAACATTCTGCGTACTTTAAAAGTATTACTATCTACAATCCACATAGCTATATTAGTAGAAATATAAAGCTTTAAAATATAAACTGTAGATTCAGGTTTCAATATAGAATTAGTTTAAATTATCCGATAAAAAATTAACCTAATCAAATTTGTCTCTATTTAGATCTAAAATTAATTTTGTTTGTTAAAAATTCATCTCTTAGATTGAATTTAACTGGTGAAAAGTTTTCTTTTCTTTTAAATTAATTTTGTAAACTGAAAATGTAACGGTTCTTTTTGCGGGTGAAAATCTATGTTTTTTTTAGTTCAAAATTTAAATATTTAGTTGAAAATTCATTTTTCTTGACTAGAAATAAACTTTATTGTTAAAAATTTACTTGACTTAACTTATTTGTTAAAATTTTTTATTTTGGGTAGACAATTTTGTATTTGTAACTATTTTGTAAAAAATCATGTTTTTTCGTTGAATTCACCTGCCTAATAATATGTTTTTGTTTTGTGTTTGAAAAGTATTTTTTAAACTGAAAATTGATGTATTCCATTTTTGGTTAAAAACATATATTTTAAATTGAAAATTCAACAATTTGGTAAAAATTCATCCTTTTGGATTAAATGTTCATTTATGGTAAAAAATGTCATGTTTCTTGATTGAAAATGAAATTTTTGTTGAAGATTCAATTATTCGATAAAAAATCGTCTTTTTGGCTTTAAAATTTTACTATTTGTTAAAAAAAGGAACTCTTTTTTGTAAATCAGTCTCTATTGCTTGATTGATTTGGCCCAGATCTAGTTTCGTCCAGACCGTCTATTTTGACAGGCTATTCTGGCCCATACCTGACTCTGCTCAGCTTTACATAGAATGAAGATTTCTGAGTCTTAAGCAGGGAGATTTTAATAACTAGCTTCCAAAAATATTCAGCTTGTTTTAAATTAATCAACATAAGAAATTAACTTTATATGTACATTTTTTCTTTATCACCTTTATAATCTAGTCTGGTCCTGATCTTGCGCTGGTTAGCTTCCCACAACATAAAAATGTCTAAGTGCCAACCAGACAAACTTCTTATTGATAAAAAAATGTATTATCTCGTTACAATTTTTTTTATTTGTATCACATTCTTGAAATTATTTTATTATACACTACCGGCGGAAATTATGAGATCGATTGACGCCAGCACTATTAAAAATCACTGCTAGCTTTGAACCACGATAACTCAGCGAAAAAAAATGATAGAGCATTAAAAAAACAGTTGGAAAGCCTATGAAATTCCACGTCTAGTTGTCTTAAACAGTTTTTTTATCTGCTGAAGAGAATACAGCACGTGATAAGTTTTTTTTAAAAAATATAGATTTTCCTCATTTTTTTCCGCTGAGTTATCGTGGTTCAAAGCCAGCAGTAATTTTTAATAGTGCTTGCGTCAATAGATCTTATAATTTCCGACGGTAGTGTATTAAGTAGGATATTTTTTCCTTGAAACAAAAAAAAATCACAAGAATAATATTCTCATAAATAATTTTTCTTAAAACATAAGGTACTCTGTTTTAAAATAATATTTTAAGTAATTGTAGTTTTTTTAGTAAATGCGTGATCTTCGAATTTTATGCGAATGCGTTTTTCTAGCGTTATATTAAATATATAAGTTAGAATATTTTAAGACCCAACATTACGTTAATTAATTCGAGTTTTTCTAAAATTTATGTATTTTCTTTCACAATTTTTGACAGCAGGTTTCCAGAAGAATATAAAATATTGTTTAGTAATTTATTCGTTCTTAATTATTTATATATTATTCACTAGTTGTTTATTATATACTCTACATTGTTTATTTAGTTATTATTTATTTGTTTCTCTCTGTACTACAGTGTTGCCCAGATCGTAACTGGACCGTCTAATTTGCGCCAATTGATTCAAGTCTAGACGGTCTAGTCTCGGAGTGGCCAGCGCCAGAATATTTTTCTTCTAAGACTGTCTAGGGGATGTTTTTCGACACTAGGGGTGTATTCGTGAGCGAGCGGATGGGGGACTTTTTTCATATCCATTTCTAACTTCACCGTACTATATGATTTTCTTACCGTATCGTGCTCGCAAAGAGTGCAGCGACTAGTGCCCGCAGTCTTGGCGGTAGTGGTAGTTGTTGTACACTGGATTCTTTAGTGAGGGCTGCCCTTACAGCGAGTCGAGACAGAAGCTGAAGCGATCCCACCCTCCTGAAAATTATGAATACATATTCACACATTCTTACCAGTCTCGGCCTTTCTTTTTTTGTTTTTCAAGAGCTCTACTGCACAACATTCAAGGACAGAAACCTGGTCGTTACATTAGGTACTCTAAAATAAAAGAAATGCTGCTACTAGAGTAGGAAGAAGCATTTTTCTGTGATGGGTTCTGGAAAAATATATTCAGATATTCTCGACCTTGTACGAATTTCTTCTCTTGCTAGTGATTGTGTCAAAAAAAATCTTCAGAAGAAAAAAAAATTAAGGATTGTATTCTTTTTTGAAAACGTTATTGATTTCATAATCAAATAAACAAAAATATAAGACAATTATATTTTCTTTTCCACTAAAAAACATATTAAAGGGGTGAAAAGCATCCCTAAATTTCACCCACAAAAACAGTTGTTACGAAGATATCTTTTTTTATAAGCAAAAATTTAGTTTAAGAGCAATTGTTTATTTTTGAATGCCTATATTATTTGCAGAATGTCAACACCCAGGAGTTTATAACCGAATATTTACAAAAATAATTTGATTCTAAAAAAATCCAATTATGAAGTTGATATGTTTCGCACTTTTTTTAAAAACTTATTTCAGATATTTAAACTAACCTTTATTAGTGCGTACCACTTTTCTTTGAAAAATTATTTGTGAAAAACATTCTTATATTTTAGTACAAATTCCAAGGTCCAGTGGTCGCATCATATTTTTTTATCAGGGTAAAAATGTTTTTTTTTTAATTTTCTATAGAACACTTCTAAAATTCATTAAATAATTAATCAATAATAAACTTTTGCCAACTAGGTTTTTTAAAAAATTGCGTAATAAAAGAGGAATTCTGAAAAAAAAAACTTTTGAAGGGCGAATTTCAGGGATTATCCTCTACAAAATGTTTTTTGCCGATAAAAAAATATACTTACTGACGCTCTGATCATTGCCACATATGAACGCATTTTCTAGGGTTAGTTTAATTCTCAAAATGCAGTAACCGCTCTGTTGGTACTTGTATTAAAATGTAAAAATTATTTTTAGGCAACTCATATAAATACACGTGCTTTAGTTTTATTTACAAATAATTCAGAAATAATTATATATATAGTAGAAATAATAATAATGATAAAATAAATTAGAATTTGATTTTCTTTGGAATAAAATCATTTTTACCCTTATAAAAAATGAGGGATGCAATCTCGGAGAGTTGAAATGCTATATATAATATTGGTGTTGGATAATAAATAGTTCTCGATTAGACTAAACACCAAATTTTGAATAGAAACAGAGATATCTTGCCAAAACTGTTTTTAGGAGTGAACTTTAGGGGTGCTTTTCATCCCATTAAAACTTTTCTCAGCGGAAAACACAATATATGCATCTCGTATTTCCTTGTGTCTTTTAAGTTTTCTATGATGACTTGATGGCTAATTTTTTAGGCAAAACTTGCTTTACAACTATACTGTTTTCAAATATAAAAGTAAATTTTTCCATGCCTGTAATTGCTAAAACAATTTTTTAGGAACAAATGTTTTAAACATAATTATATTTGAAGATAATTTTCTTATTTATAATATTGAAAATATTTAAGGTATAGAGAACGCTGTTTCTGAAAAAAGAAGCTATAATTGATAAAAATTTAACCATTTTTAAGAAATAAATGAGAAAAATTAGGAAAAAATTCAATTATAAAACTTATTGTTAAAACAGTTATTTTTTGCAAGATTTTAGGTTCTTTCTCAATAAATATTTTTTGTTTAAATTGCATGACTGATACTATCACTTTAATTGATAAAATCATAGAAAACTTTTTTCCACAGAGGTGTGATTTTTGGCACGACAACTACATTAACACCCCTGCAAAGATAATTGATGGGTGTCACGGCATATCCATGAAAGTGCCACTTTTTTAAATCTCGTTTTATTATTTCAAGAAGTCTCTATAATTCCCCTATATACTATGGTATGAAAAAATGTGTTGTTTTAATTACTAAACCATTTTTATTTTAACAATTTTCTTAATTATTCGAGACACGGAAAAACTAATAACACCATGTGATTCTAAGGAAATGAATATAAACTGTAAACCATAGAATTGTTTATTTATTCTACTCTTGGTGACAAGCATAGACTTTATGTAACTTTTTTAGCTGAATCGAATGGCATTATTAATTCTTAAAAACTAATTCGGAATTCAGTATCTCGCACTGAAAAACAAATGAATTAAACAATTTTAAAAAATTCCTATCCACCAGACGAGATAAATATTTCACGCTTTTAGGGTCGCTGAATCCGAATCCGGGGTTGGTTTGACCTCGTCCAGTCAAATGACCTTTAAGTTTTGACTCAGCGACCCTGAAAACATATAACCGCTTTGTTTTTTGGGATTTTCCATGAATGTTCAAACTTTCATCATTTTTTTAAATTTAGAAACAAAATGTAACCTGGTCAAGTCAAACTAATCCCGGATTCGGATTCAGCGACCGAAAAAACGTATAGAAATGTTTATCTCGACGGGTGGATAAGACCTTTTTTTCGTGTGCCTATGCTATCTATTAGTTTCTGCGCTATTATTTATTTCGCTATTGCTTTTCCAAATATTTTATCAAAATTTGTCTATTTGTCTTGTAACGTGTGTTTGGGGTTTCATTGATATATTTTAAGTTCATTAGCGCTTAAAAAAAATGGATTAAATACATTTTTCATGGAACTTACTATTCAAATCAAAATTCTCAATTAAAGGGTAAGTTTTTATTACCTGGCATATTGCATACTTTCCCCATGAAATTGCGTGAAATTTTCACAAATTGCTTTACAAATCTGTTGAGATCCACAAATATATCGACAGCCGCTAACAATAAGGTTCTATCTCAGCGATCAAAGCAACAAGGTTCTATCTTTATCATAATTCAAAAAGGTGCTATCTCGTCGGCCAATTCAAAAGGTTCTCTTTCGGCGGCCAATGCAAAAAGGTTCTATCTCGGCGCCCGATACAAAAAGATTCTATCTCAGCGTTCCGTGCAAAAAGGTTATTATTATTATTATTATTATTATTATTATTATTTCGACGGATCAGATAGAACCTTGTTACACGGAACGCTGAGATAGAACTTTTTTAAATTGTCCGACCTTTTTGAATTTTGATAAAGATAGAACCTTGTTGCTTTGATCGCTGAGATAGAACTTTATTATTAGCGGCCGTCGATATAATAAAATCCTGTAAAATATCTTTCAAAATTCTTTCATAAAATTATGAAATCTTTGAAATCCTGTAAAATGTCTTAAAAGCGAATCAAGCCCTTGAAATTCCTTGAAATATTTGAAATCCATTTAATTCCACGAAAATATATTGAAAACCCCTTAATTTCTGTTGGAGTCATCGGAAATCTCTAGGAAACTCACCAATTTTTTTAAATACCTTGAAATTTCTAAACGCGTAAATTATTTTAGACCTCTTGGAATCCGTTGAAATCTCATGACATTTTTTAAATCTTTTTTAATGTTTCTAAACATGTTTTAAATCCTGGAATTCTTCTGAAATTTTGATTTTTGATATTGCGGAGACATTATTTTAGCTAATAAAGCAAAGATGGTTGAATATATTTTTAAACGCAAATGAAAAAATAATTGCATTAGCAAGTAATTTGAGAAAATAGTAGCATTAGTGCCATTTTTTGTGGAAAATAATAGCAAAATAGATGGACCATTTAAAAAAAGTGTCAAAAAGTATCAATAGTAGCGGGAGTCCGAGGCCGAAAATCGAATTTAGAATTAATTTATTTTTAATGACCGCGTATGAGTTCTTCATTGTTCTTTGATTGAATGGAGTATGGTATTTTACCTAGAAACCCAGGCAGCATGAACACGTGCACCCGTTGCTACGAAAAGCCTCCTGTCATTATGACCCCACGTCAAAGCCGATACCGCACACTGAAATCAATATTGAAAAAAAAATTAGTAATTATATCGGGACAATAGTGTGTCTCGGATATTTAAAAAAATCTTGCAAAAGACAAAGAGTTTCTATGTGAGGCGCTTTAAATAACTGTCAGCAATAACAAATTGAAAAATTTTTTATTTGAATTTTAAATCGTTTCATTCCGTTTATTAAACATTCCATGTTAAAAATGCTACAAGATCAAGGTTATGGTTTTTAAATATTAATGGTTAGGAAAAATGAAAAATTACAAAGGAAATAATTAGGGTATTTTAAAAATAAACATTTGCGACCACCCTAATATAATATTCTTGTGAGTAATTCATTTTTCATGCATTCATATTTTTATTTCTATCTTTTGCAGTTTCTGTCTCCTGGTGATTCGGTTTTTAGTTAAAAACTTTATTATTTAGTTGAAAATTCAACAATTTTGTTATAAATTCATCCTCCTTGTTTGAAAATTCAATGGCTTTGTTGATAAATTGTCTCTTTCAATTAAAAACTCAACTATTTGTTTAAAAATTCATATATTTTCTAGGAAATTTATCTTTAATGGTAGAAAATCAATCTTCAGGGTTGAAAATTCGTTTTTTTTTTGTTTTTTAAATTTATCTCTTTTGGTAGAAATTTCACTATTTGTCTTGAATGAAAAATATTCATTTGTTAAAAATTCATCTGTTTGGTTAGAAAATTTCTTTATTTTAGTTGCGATTTCATGTTTTTGGTTGAAAATTCTGTTTTCTTTTGTTGAGAATAATGCAGCTTTTTAGTTGAAAATTAACTTTCGTATTGAAAATTCAACTGTTGTTCAGAAAATTCGTCTTTTGACTCGAACGTTCAACAATTTGGATGAACTTTTTTTTCTTGGCTGAAAAATCTTTTTTTGTTGAAGACTCGCCTATTCCGCTGAAAAATTCATAATTTCAGTTGAAAGTTATTTGGTTGGAAATTATACTACTTTATGGAAAATTCTCATTTTTTATTAATTAATTGTTTTTACTAAAAATTGAACTTCCCCATTTTTATTTAGAAGTTTATTTTTTCTCATATTTGAAAACTCAACTATGTGTTTAAAAATGCATGTATTTTGTTAAAATTGTTGTCTATTTTCTACAAAATTAATCTTCTTTGTTAAACAATCGTCTTTTCGGTTTAAAAAACTCATCTCTTTTGTCTTTTTTCATTTATTCTTTTTTTTTTTTTATAATATCAACCTTTACATTTTTCTTTTATAATTCATTTTTTTGTTAAAACCTTTATTTTCTTTTAAATTGCACTTTTGGTTTAAAATACTACTTTTTTGGTTCAGATTTTACTATTTGATTGAAAGTTGAACTATTTTCTTGGAAATTTAATTATTTTGTTAAAAATGCACCTTTTTGGTAGAAATTCAATTGTTTTGTTGAACATTCGTCTATTTGAACAGAAAATTCGACCTCTTAAATTAAATTATTTTTTTTTTAAATTCAACATTTGAAGCACATAAAAAAATTTAACATTTTTAAATTTTTATCTGAAATAGTTTTATTCCTTTTATGAAATATTCTTCATATTAAAAATGTCACAATATTAAAACACTGGCCTTTAAAAAGTAATGGTCAGGGAAAATGAAAAATGGAAAATTGATCAGAAAAAGGCAGGGGATTTAAATAATTAAGTTGTATAATCACCCTGGAAAGTTTTTAATGTAAATTTTAAAATAATTCGTTTTGTTAATAATAATAATAATAATATTACTGACCTGTGTGTATGGAATAGCAGTTGAGTAAACGAGCACCCCTGTATCCGAATAAAATTTCAGGAGATTCGTATACACCTGAGGAGTAGATTGAAAGACATCGGACTCTTTAATCCCAGCAATTGCTAAGAGCTTTCTTGAATTGCTCCATTCTGCGTGTAAAGGCGCCTTTAGGCTCGTCTTTATCGTAATGGGAGACACATCGTCAAAAGATTTCAGCATTACAATGTTTCCATCGGCAAGGCAAACTGCTAGTACGTAACTTCTTTCATCTAAAATCCCAAAAATAAATTATTTATTCTTCTTCTATTTTATAATTCAAATCATAAATATTAATGAAAAATGTGGGTATCCATCGGGCCGAGACATCCGAAAACTGCTTGTGACTTTGATGTAGGATACGGAATTTTTTTCTTTTGTTGCGAAATTTATTTTTTCTGCATTATCTTCTTTTTATTTTTTATTCAAGATTTAGAGAAAGGAAAATCGGATTCCTTGAGGGGTTGAAAAGTAGGGGAAGTGAGGGGAAATTTAGGGAGAAATATGGTAAATGAGAAGAAATAAGGGCTGGGGAGTAGGGGAAGTTATGGAAAATGTGGGATTGTAGGGAAGTTAGGGGAAGTTAGTGAAAGGAGAGTGTGCAGGGGAAGGGGAGTTTGAGCTTTGTTAACGAGGAGAGGGGGAAGTAGAGGAGAAAGAAGTTCAGGAAGGGTGGGGCAAAGTGTGAGGTCAGGGAAAGGCATGTGAGGGAGGCGGAGGTTTAAACGACCTAGTCAATTTTTTAATAGGCTACGAAACTCTTCTTGGTAGGTGCGCTACACTTACTCTAACTAATTTTTAGGCATAAATTATTAGAGAATTTTACATTTTCTTAATATATACTTCTTTTAGAGTGAATTTAGATATGTAATTGCTTCATCGAATTACTGTTTTGTATCACGTTGAATTTAATTTATGTAATTTAAAAACATCTTATATTTAGAGCAATAATTAAAATCAAATGAATATATATTTTGAATAAATTTGATATAAAACTCATGAATACTTGTTTCATATATCGTAGACAATTATTTCTTTCAATAGAAAGAAATATTTAATTTTTCAAAAGATTTTTGTTTTAACTGTAAACATGTTACACCATACTAGCAAACATGTTTACAACAATAGTCTAGCAATATTATGTATAGTTTATACATAGTTTGAAGTATTATATATAATATTCATTCGTTTCATACATTTTTTGTATCAAACAAATGAGTATTTTATATAAAAATTTACACTATATATAAACTGTATATAATTTTCCGCCTGAGTAGTGTGATTTCATAGAAATGTACCTTTTGTAATCTCTTTTTGAAAAATTGACAAAATGGCATCATCATTGCTCATTTTATAGAAATAATTTTACTTTCATATACATTGGTACCACTATCACGTCCCGGTAAAGCGCGGTCCCAGTTTAATTAATATTAAATGAACTCAGTCAATCATATGTAAAAAGGTGGTGTCTTTTTCGTTGTCTGCAGTGCACTTTAGATTAATGTTTATCACTTCAGTCTGAGATTGAGGATAAGATTGTCACGTGTAAATGAATAATTGTATTATTTGCGCCATAAATGTTGTATGTGCATATTATGATAAAATTCCTATTTCCATATGTGGGTTTGAGACATACTAAAAAAAGACATATTTAAATTGATCGTGGAAAAATGTGATTGGGAAAAACCTAGGAACTCTAAAAACTTTAAATTGCCTAAAATAAATGAATAAAATAAAATACAGGCTACAAATATTTGTAACATTTCAACCTTTACCTCCATGAAAAAATAATTATATAAACGGAACATATAGACACTTGATTTAACTTATCACTTAAAGTTTATACAGAAAAACACTTAACAAAAGTTGAATGATGAGGCTGGGTGTGAGTAATGGCTCGTTGACGGCTTTAAAGTTTTAAGGTCGATTATTCTACTTCGAGTTACTACTTAAGGTAAATTTTAAAACCCTGACTAAACGAGAAACGTCTACTCTGTTGAAGTGAAAAATTCTTCAATCTTCAATGCAAATTCACAAATTTTAATTAAAAAGAAAGTCTGCTTCAAGTTCTTTTGGTTTTATTTCGAAATCCGACTTGACTGTCATTTTGATTAAAAAACGATAAACCCCCGAGTATTTCATTTAGGATTGGGAATTTTTTTTATCGAAAAGTCTACTTTTTCTACTTTATGTTCTTTTTACTATTGATTTGGGAATCAGGAAGATAAAAATCTGATTGTTTCACGTGTGATACCATCAGAGTTAATTGATCTTAGATTATATGTAAGGGAGATCACCCTAGAGTAGATAATGATCCTAGAGCAGGTTCTAATCATTAATGATAATCACGAATAAAAGTAAAATAATAAGATCTAATTTTAGTATTTAACACGTGTCGTGTATTAACTATTGATAACAATAAATTAATTGTGTTACATACATTAGTATTTCAAATCAATGATTATCTACTGTAGGCTGCTTTCTTCTGTACATATAATTATACTATTGAGTGGATAATCTAAGTCTGCAATTAAGAAAAACTTTGGCACATGTAAATAAATAATTGTGAAATTACAAAAAGGAATTTCTAAATTGTTTGACGAAAAAAATCTATTCGGGAAAAATCTGGGATTTTAAATTGGGTGATCACTAGTGCCACGATTTTTTACTTTGATGCCTAAAAAAACTATATAGTATAAAAAATATTTATAAACGTTTCATTTCAATATAGAAAAAAATTAGGAGAAACCATAATATTCTGAAAGTCCGCCTCGAAAACGATTTTTGATCATTCTTATCTTTGAATTCATTGCTTCTTTATGCACGCTCTTTTCATGATTTAATGGAGTCAGATAAGGACTACAAATAGTTATTTTTTTACAGAATACGTCACAGTTAATACTATCATGAATCTCAGGACTGTCCCTTTTAGGGCTATTTCATGAGAGATTTTACTTTCAAGGTAGGACGGAGCATAAAAAGAGCTCAAAAATACTTTTTTACTTGGAAAAAAGAATGAAATGCACAAAATTTATACAGCTTTCGGTACTCCACATACAATTCTCCAAGGGAGGCGCTTGGTCACGTATACAGGGATTTTCTCATGTTTACTCATTTTGTCTCATTTTTCTGATTTTCTCATTTTCTCAGATGTTTACTTTTTTACAAACGCTTACAAAACCCCGGGAAGAGTTTTTAGTCTTTTGTTTAAAATCAACTGCCTTAAAGTCAGAGAGCTCGGTTACTTACGCCCGTATCCAGATTTAGCCTTTATTGGTCAATATAATTTTACGAATATTTCATTTTAAAAAATTGTGAGCTGAATTGCTTACCATTCACATCATCTTCACCTTCTTCCATTTTAAATTTTTCGGCACTCCAAGCCATTGATGTTACCCCAGCACCTAACTGAACTTCAGAAACCATAGCCCCATGAACATCCATTACGATTAATTGCCCAGCAGTCGTTCCAAAATAGACCTTATAGACAAATAAAACAAGAAAATTAATATTGCAAATTTTATTTTCTATAAAGGAAAAAGTCTATTGGTTTATTGATATTAAATAAAAGTTTTGAGGGGTTGAACGAATATGTTGGACTATATAGAGCTTCAAGCGTATGATATGCGTTTATCGAAAATCGTAAAATTACTCTGCAATAAATAGTACAGGCATGACTGAAATATTTTACGAGAAGCATTATAACGATGTTAATGATAGCCACGATCGATTGTTACACAAAACTGTAATATCAGCCAAGTTATGGGCGACCTATCAAGTGACCTATCTAATGCCGCGAATGATGCATCGTGTTGCCAAATAGCCAGTAAGAATTTCCTCTCTGTTCAATAACTTCTTATTCAAATAAAAATTTCATATTCATGCTTGAACTACGGCAAAACGCCCATTCATCGGCAAGACCCCCGTTATTGCCAATTGGTACATTTTTAAGAAATAAATAAAGAATAAACCATTTAAAATGTTAGAAAATATCAATTAAGGCATTTTTTTACGTTGCGTATTATAGAATGTTCTCATTAAGTGTATTAGATAAACAAAAATATTTGAGAAAACTCCTGACTTAGCAAACAAATCATAGAATTCTTACAAAAACCGAATGCAAGTTTTCGCTATTACGTAAGGAAATAAATATTTAATTATAAGGAGGATAGCATACCGTACTGGAAATTAATTTATCTTTGTAAAACAATATTAAAAAAAAACATTTTACCTATTTTAATATTTATTACTATTTAATATATTTTATTGATTTGGCGAAGAACAGAAGTTCATCTTAATCAAAAATAATTACAGATTATTAATGTTGTATAATTTTCACCCTAACCTGCATAAGATTTATTAAAAATTTCGAAACTTGACCAAATAGCTTGGAATAGCTGAAGTATGGGTGTTTTAACTTACTCCTTATCAAAATTACTTAGTAAATAGCAATAAGTATTTTATAGCCTATTAATTCACTGTTTGGTCACTCTTTAAATAATTGTAATATTTAATACATGGTAACGAGGTTTTTTTCACGATCTTTTTTTAACAAATTTTAAATCCTAATGCTGTTAAATAAAGCCTACATTACTTAAAAAGTAATTTTTAAAAGTTGAAAAAGAATTTGTTCTTAAGTGTTTGATATTTACCTGCTGATCATCAGGTGTCCATATGCCACAAGTTATTATCGCCTTATCATTGAGCATCGATGACCAGTACCTTTGTCCAGCAACACTTCCCACCAATACAAAACCATCCTACATAATAAAGTTATTAGAATGATCAATATTTAAATTATATTAAAAATTTATGATCAGTTTGGGTTGAAAAAAAATTGTTTCAGAAATCGCAAACAATACAAGTAGGGCCCCATGAGATAGCAAATTTATTTTATAATTTAATTATAAATTATTTCTTTTCCCTATAAAATCATTTGAAAACAATTTAAAGAGTAATATCGTATGAAATTTTTAATGTTTTTAGTTTTGTTCCTCCATTATGTCAATTTTTTGTTATCTTTATTTAATATAAAGAAAGCCTTAAAGTGCCAACATTTTTATTGTGTTTTCATGGGCGCAATAAATAAAATTTAAGTACAGGGCTATATCAAAACGTCATTATTTTATCTAAAATAGTATCCTGAAATTCAGAAAAAATTTAGAAGACCTGACATACCCCCAAAAATGTGAAAAAAAATTGAAATTCAAACAAAGTTCGAACTGCAGAATTACAATAGCTACACTTCATGGGGGGCCAGTACACAACTTTAAGGCATTGCTTGAGAGCGATTTCTTAAACCATTTTTTTCAACCCACCGTAGTGGAACAGTACATTTTTTAGAAGAATTATAATTCTGAGTTGGGACAGCGAATAAATACAAACAATATTAAAAAATCTCGTGAAGAATTACAATTATCTTGCTCTAGAGGAAAATTTTTTTAAACAAGTATAATTTTAAGCTTTGATATGAAATTTCTGTAAAGTCATAATTTTGCAAACGAAGACAGGGAAATCCCGTCAAGAATTATGGTTTTGCCTTAGGAGCGGGGAATTTCATATAAAATTTTCATTTAGACTTAGGGTTCTAGGTTCACTTTATAAAAGGATATTTCGTTAAAAAATATAATTTTTACTTTAAGACAGGGAGTTTTTATAAAGTATTATAACTTGATTTAGAACAGGGAATTTTGAATATATTTCTGAATTATAACGGAGATTTTTGCAAATAAATAAATAAAATATGGAAAGAACTTCTCGTAAAGAATCATAATTTTTATTTTGGAACAGGGAATTGCTTAAGAAATTATAATTTTTAGAAAAACGGAGGTACTATATTTCCTAATTATAATAGAAAATGCTGTAAATAAATATAATTCTGATTGGAAATAGGGCATTTTCTGAAATAAATGTAATTGTAACTTGGAACAGGGAATTTGTTTAAACAATGATAATTTAGACTTCTTTTGCAAGATTTTCTGTTCCAATTCAGAACTCTTAATCCTTTTTCCAAATAAAATCATACAAATCTTCTAAACTTTTTTAAATTGATCGACAAGAATCAACAATTAAATTCCGGAAGACGGAGACACGACTAGGAATTGTAAATCATTCGTCGGATAGACACCATGATAATTAATAATTCAATAGAAATAACTGAATTAGGTATATTACGACTTGGGTTTTCTCTATAATGTTCTGAATTAATTTAATTATGATGTTTATTTAGCTATTTAAAGAATCAGAAGTAGAAAATATTTGTACACCATCATAGAGATTAAATTAAAGGAAACATAAGTGGAATATATACAGAGAAGCAAGTCTAACGAATAATGAAGCTTTCAAACTTTGCCCGCCGCAGAACTTTGAAAAACGTCAACTAAAAGCCTTTTCAACTTCTCTGCCTGTTAGAAGTGAAACGAAGTCTACAGAGAGAGCCGCCAAGTAGTAGCAGAGTTTATAATCAGACGTGAATGGGGCACTTGCTCATAAAACAGGGAGATTATTTTTCTTTCTCTCCCAAAGCTTCACGAATTTATTTTTCTCATAGTAAAATATAAGTGTCCTTATTAATGTTATCATTGCGATGAGTTATATTTATCCTTTAGATAAATAAGATTTCTTTTTTGTTTGAAAAGCGCCAATTACAGCATCAAGTACGAATAATCTACTTTCAGCTAATGCTATATTTGTTAATGCGAATACCATCCAGGAGGATGAGTACATCTACAAATGTGAGATTAAAAATAGGCACCAAATTCTCGCAGAATATCTCCGGAAAAATATTCTACAGCCTAATTTAAAAAAACGTTCAAAATTTGATTAAAATCTACTTTAAATAAGGTATATGTCATCAATTTTCGATTAACAGAAACAGTGTTCGTAATACAAGCCCGTCTAATTGATGATTTTTACCAATCTCATTTTTTTCCGAAAATATCGAACGATAAATGACTGCATTTTTTAAATCGCTCGTTCTTAGGTGTACTTTTACTACTGAACGTTACTGTATTAATATAATTTATTATACTAATTAGTTAATGACGGATCACGTGTTTGTGTCAACATTACTCTTTTTATGATAACTCGTAAAAAGGCTAGCCAGTTTCATATCATTTAGAAAGATTGTTGGGCTAAATAAAGCCCATTATTGATTAGTTTTATAGCCAGACTCGATAAGAACACATAATTTTTTAACCAAAAAAGTTGAGGTTGCTCCATTACACATGGTGAGAATGATGAAAGAGTATTTTAAAAATTCGAAATTTCTAACAAAATTTACCACAGTATTGGCAGTAATACTTTAAGCCGGATTTTTTCAAACAAGGGGTGGCATTTGATATCGGTTGATATATAGTTTGATTTGCAATCAAACATTACTTTTCCAAGCCCCCTGACTCAATTGTTTTTTGAAGAATTAATTATCCAGGAATTGTCTGAAAAATAAAATCCATTTGTTCAACCATTAAAATGAACATTTTGACAAATTAAAAAGCAAACAAACAAATTGAAAACAAACTCTTTTTTATATTATGATTACATTTTTTTTGAGGAAATGTTCAATATTTAATATTTTTTCTTTCACTTGTTGTTAGTAAGAAATGAAAAAAAACAATAAATAATAATAAAGCAGAAGCCAAATCGCTTTTTTTCATCCCCTCAGACTCCTTTAGTAGCCTCAGTTTTTTTTTGTAAACCAAAATGCCCTTTTCAATCAAAAATATTTTATTTAGAAATTCTCTCTATTATTGTTTATAACTATAATTCTGCACAGCTCAACAATAAACATAAAAATCCTATATAAGAATGTAACGTGTTCATGAAATGATCACAATTAAAGATAAAACATATAATGAATGCGTCCCTACTACTTTTCAGCGGTTTTTCAATTTTGCTGTACAGAAATAACAACTATAACATTCTTAAAAATTAAAAAGAGAAGCAAGAATAAAATGATCAAATTTGGACTACATACTCTCAAATAGCTTATTCTTTTTTTTTAAACACAATAAGAAAACATTTTCAAAAATCTAACAACGTTTCCCTTTTGAAGGCAACAAAAACAAATTGTTGAACAAGTCTGAACATGCTAGTTGCCTTATAGGTTTTTACTTATTAAGAAGTTTATTTTTGTGCCTTAAAAACGGTATTGAAAGTATACCGAAACTTTCATAGATTTTCGCACATTTTACTTCCTCATAGAGGAAGCTTAGTAATTACACTTTTTTATGAACACTATAACCAAAGGATTTATAAAAATATTTATTGAATTTTTTTAGCTCTTTATGATATATTAAAAATCGATTTTTATAGTAAAAATGTCCTAATTCTTATAACTTAAAGTTGATGCGAGAACATCAAAGTTTTAGTTGATTCGGGGGAAATCGATTGACAGTAAGGAAGCTGTGGTAATGCATAAAGGGAAAAGATTCCTTGATCCGAGGCAAACCCATTTACCTATAATATTAATACTATTCATTGAAGAGTATGGAAGTTATGCTCATTTATAATTGAAAAATCTCTTTTGAACAGAAAAACTTTTTTAACGGACGTAAATCAAAGTTGATGCAGGAACAAAAAAGACTTTTTGATCATAAATTTTCAAAAATAAAATAATTCTGATATCAAAATGAAAACTTTAGTTTGTCTAATATGTAAAAATCACTAATGCTTTGTCTATGAGGAAGCAAAGTGCTCGTGAAAGGAGCAGCATGTAATAATTATAAAAACGAACAAAGTGGAAACACTCGAGATCGAATTCACAGCTAGTTTATTAATGAAATCGAGACATTTAGGAATGTATTGTCCAAGCTGGACTGTTGGTATCTTGGTTTTTTAATTTCCAAGAATGTCCGTGTTTCAGTTTTAATGTTTAACGTTGAAGAGGTGTTTGAAGTTTGATTTGTTCTGAATTTCATTTCTTACATTTTAAATAAATATCAGCTCTCCTAGTTAGGATTTATTTTTTTGTCCTAAAACATCTTAAATGATTTTTTAAAAATTGAACATTTGTATCTGAAATGTGCCTTCTGGTCTCCTAAACTACTCATTAAATGTATTCACTATTTCCCATACAAATGACCAAAAAGATGATATAATACATGAAATATTAAATTTATTTATAAATAGTAAAATTATTATAATGAACGTTAATAATAGTAGATTGTAGATTATTTCAAAAATAGAAGTCACTCTTTTATGAGAAATTCTAAGAACTACTCTTTTTACCAGAATTCGGTCAATTTTTGTGGCATGATCATTCGAAACCATAATGGTAGAAAAGGGTAGCACTTTACCCTGAAAAGTTCATTAAGTCTACTTGAGTTCTCGATTACTGGCCGACTATGTGTAATTTGATCCTAAGTTTCAGGTGCTTGACAATGACAATTTCGAGTGCTCTTTGTGAATCATTCTCTCCCGACAATGAAGCACAGGTTCTCGATTTACTCGACGTATCAGTTCCACAATAGTAGATCCTTTATTATGTCCCATGATTACAAAGAACGAGATTTCTCATACTTGAGAATTAATTAAATCAAAGTCGAATAAAATACATGAAAGACAAGTTGACTGTGTTATAAAATTTTATGTTTAAATGATAAAAACTGATTCGATGTGAAGGCATCACGGAAATAAAAAAATTTTCTTGGCATAAAAGTCGTTTCTTTGCTAGAGTAATATAAGTTGTTGCACTTTCCAGCTATAAATGAAAAAAAGTACCCAGGCCCCTTTCTGAGAAATCCTAATTTTTAATTTTTTGGTATGAATATTAAGTATATTTTCATTGAAATCATTGAAATTTTAGGGTTTATTGGCATAATCCCTTTAATTTGGCATCCAAAAAAAGCCTCAAATAATACCACAGGCCTGCAAATAATGGGGTCATGTCAGTTTTTGGAAAGTGGAGTGTCATTTTCGAAATAATTTTTTACGTAGAATCCGAATCCAAGGTCAGAATTGTCCCATCACGTCAGAATTTTAAGATATTTGAGGTTATGTACTCAAAAAAAATTGAATTTCGGCTACTTTTGAGGTTATGTACAGAAGACACAACATTTTTTTAGATTTTTTCTTTAGTTGTATCATATAGTACTGCTCTTTCTCTTTAATTTAATTGTCGCAGACTTCAATTACCGTTTTTCTTTGCCAAGCTACGACAATTTGAAATTACGAAATATGTCCCATTATATCTTGAGTATTTGCTTTAAATAATATTACGACTTTAGATTCGTAATTAACCACCCCTAACACCCCCAAGTACAAATTTTTAAGAGAAAACACCCTGTAGAAAATGTCTGCCTCAAAGTATTTAAATCAAATGCTTAAGACATAATGGGACATATTTCATAATTTCAAATTGGCGTAACTTGTAAAGAAAATAATTAAACTCTGCGACTCTCAAATTAAAGAGAAAGAGCAGTAGTATATGATACAACTCAAGAAAAAGTCCTAAAGAATTTTTTTTCTTCTGTACATAACCTCAAAAGTAGCCAAAAAAGCCATTTTTTGGATCCATAACCTCAAATATCTTAAAATCCTGTCGTGGTGGGCCAATTCTGATCCTGGATTCGGATCCTACGTAAAAAATTACTTCAAAAATGACCCTCCACTTTCCAACAACCAAACCATGTTGGCCTGTGTAATTAAACATCATGTAACATTCAACATGCTCCTTCTCAGTACATTGCGCGCCTGAATAATCAATACAAGAATTAACATGCACAAAATTACCTGTGCTATTAAAAAATAATCATGTTCTTCTTTATGAATAGTTTAGGAGGCACGAGTTTCAAAATTGATTTTTTAATGGAAAAATTGGCCCTGATATATCTAAATTTATTGTGTCCTGGATATTATCCCTTTATATTAGATTTTGTTAGACATTTATTTTTTTGTATATAACTTGTGCCTGGTTCATTTCCTGTGAAAAATGTGTTCAAAGGAATTAAAGTACATAAATTTTCCACAAAAACTACACAATATTCAATATTCTATCTTCAATACTTCGCGAAATATCGCCTTGAAAAGCGAGCCTTTTGATAAGAGTTGATGTAATTTTTCCTTAAAGGCTTCAACTTTTCGCGAAATATTAAAGATACGACATTCAGAATTTTTTAGTTTTACTACAAAATTTATATACTAATATTCTCTCATCGAATATTTCAAGTGAGAGTGAAAATAAAACCTCAAATCGAATTTAGTTCAATAACTTATAAAGTAATAGAAGACGAATATCGTAAAACAAACACCACCAGCAGCATAACCAAGTGAATTCGATTTTTAGAGCTGGACAGGATCCAGATTCCACAAAAGGACGATTAGTTCTGCCACTTTTTCAAAGTTTCAACAATTTAAAAGTTTTATTCGCTGCGGATCTTATTTTTCTTTCTTTCGGATATAAGATACTAGGATGCCTCATGAAATACTTTTTGTTTATATATTGTAAAACCTTAACTCGAAAGTTTCTTTCTTTTGGCGAGAAAATGATCCTCTTGTTTTGCCGGATTAAAAGAAAAACTATTTAGAGGTCACATGGACTTTCTTCTACTGAAAATCCGATATTTTAAAGTTTCTACATTTTTATTTGTACAATTTTTACTATGTCATATTGTATAATACAGGTAATTCTTTGCAAAAGTGACCTAAAAATTTGCATAAAATTATGAAACTGTTAGAAATTTTTACTTACTTCTCTGTCAATAATTTCTACTATGAAAAAAATATATAAGGAAAGTTATACCATTAAAGAATATTGTAGAGTTAAGAGAAAAAACTTTTATATTTGTAGAGATTTTTAAACAAAATGTAAAACAATTGAACAAATTTCTAAGATTTAACAAAAAAATTGGCAGAATTGAAGGAATATTTTAACAATTTTTCGAAAGCATTAGAAAAAATTAAAAAATTTTAATATGCAAAAAAGTTTTTAAAGCATTTAGAACGATTCAAAACTTTTTTAAATTTTATTAAAGAGATCGTTTAAAAAGATTTGAAACCATTAAAAAAATTTCATCATTTTCAAAGAAGAATCTGGAAGTTTATGAGGTAATTTTTCCTAATTTTGAAAGATTTTTCCAAATTTTAGGAATTACTCAATCCACATTCAAAAATATTTAGAAATTTTAAAGGATTAAGAGATTAAAAATAATCTGAAACTTTGAAAAATTTCCGAAAATTGATAGAATACTTTTAAATTTCTTCCAGACTTCTAAAATTCTTAAATATCTCTTAAACTGACTCGAATTTTCCAAAAAATTTAAAATTCTGTAAAATAAAAAACTGTTTAAAAAATGTTTTATCCATTAAAGTATATAGAAGAACTCAATTTTGATTACATAACATGATATTTGATTCGAGTCAATTTTTATTTACGATTCAGATTCAAATTATGCAAATGCGTTAGTTATCGTTAGGCACGTAAGCAAGTATTGACATAAGAAAAGTATACTAATTTTATTAAAGTATATTTAAATATACCTAAAATCACATTCTTTATCGCACGCGGCATGAGAAAGTCTGACGCTACCTAAATGCATTGACGATTACCAGTGCATTTACCCAGTCTGAAATCTTCAAAAGTCTTTTTAAATTTTCTCAATAATTTTCGATAAAATATATTTATATATCTTTATAAATAATTTAAAAAATGATCTATTAAAATTTATTTTTTCCCTCAAATTATTTGCTTGAAATTTTTTCTCTTTCTTGACTGAAAATTCTTTTTTGGTTTAATGTTTGTCTTTTTTATTTAAGTTCAACTATTGTAAATATAAAAGTTTTATATTTTGTTGAAATATCAACGATTACATTTTTCGCTTAGAATTAATCGTTGGTGGTTAAAGATTCAACTATCTGGTTAAAAGTGAATTTTTGTCGGTAAAATTTTGATTTAAAATATATCTGAAATCTTCGAAAATCTGTTTTAATTTTCTAATAATAGTAGGAAAAGTATATTTTTATGACTTTGGTTTTGCAAATCCTAGGACTTCGGGTTCACACAGCTTCTCAGTGAGCAGGCCGAAAAACGTTTGCGACTCTCGCCTTGGAAAGGCCGCAGTGCGCGAGTACTCAGTCCATTATATTGCGCAATATGACGCATTCCAATTGGAAACGTTCCAGGCGGCTCTGAATACTTAGGCTTCGAAGGTACCGCTTTAGTGACAAGGCCAGTGCGAGTCAACCGCCAAAACTGTTATTATATGGGACTTGGAGTGTATGCGCGTGCAGTGCGCTATTGATAATGCTAGTAAATATAAAATAAAAAGGTACCACAAACCTTCCTTGATCGAGAATTTATTGATTTTTGAATTGTTTGAAAAAACAATTGATTGCTATTTTAAGGGTGTATTTAATACCCACCTTAATATTTTTTGTCATAGAAAATCTAGAAAATCTATTAAGAAAAGGATTTTATTAGGTACCCTAATTTAACTATTGGAAGTTGGAGAGCAATTCAAATTTCGAGTTATTCTGAATTTGATTGCTTAAATTTTAATTTAATTAATTTAGAATAGATCCATCAATTAATTTTTTAAGTGAGCATTTTAATAAATAAAATTACGTACCCGATAACATATTAGAGCCATTCTTCCATCGTGAGACCAAGAGAAATGGGTGACTGGTGTGCTTCTGTCGTTTATTAATTCTATGCTCCATCTCCCTTCGTATTTGATCCACACAAAAATTACTCCCGAACTGTCGCAGGAAGCCAACTTTTGATAAGGTTCGTTCCATTTTACGAGTATTACCTAAAACAAAAAAAACGTGGTACGAAATTTATTAGAAAATAATCGTAATTAGTTTAAGATGGAAATGGGCCCGGGTAGTGATTTTGTGAAGCTTTTCGCCCGGGATGATTACTATAGAGATTAATCATGGAGCTTCGCGCTCGGATATTTATTCTTTGCGTGTGAATAACTTGATTGAAACTTTATCAAAAAGAGCTCTTTTAGATCGCTTTTTTCCTCGATATTTTCTCAACCAACTTAAAATAAATAAAAAACTACAATACTTTTTTCATCCATTTTTCTGCATATTACTTACGGTAAATAAAAACAAAATAACGAGTCCTATTGAAAAATGGTTTAAAGACATTTTGTAGGATTTTTCAAAAGCTATAATTTCTCTTTAAGACTTTTTTTTCGTAGTTTGCTTCGTTTGATTCAAAATCTGAATGTTGTGTCAAATTTTAGGCAATTCTAATACTTTTTCAATCATAAATTATGAGAATGTAATACATTATGACAAATTTTGTATCTTTTTTCTGGTGAATAACTTTTTCTTTATATTGATTTTCTTACCTTTTGTCGTTTTTCCACAATTTTTTCATTTTTATTTTTAATGTAATTTTCATGAATAAAACTAAAATTACGTGTTCTATCAAAAAGTGATTCAAAACAAATTTGTAGCTCTTTTTCGGACAAACAATTTTTGTTAAATTATATTTTTTTTCGTAACTTGTGCTGTTTTTCCACAAATTTTTATTTTTTTTATTTCCAATGTTATTTTTTACGAATAAAACAAAAAAGTAAGAGTCCTATCAAGAAGTGAGTATTAACGAATTTTTAGAACTTTTTTTGCATCACAACTTTTTTCGTATCCTGTATAGTTCGACCTCAAAATGGAATTTTTGATTTTTCATTATTTTTGGTGGAATCAAAATTTGAATTTTCGGATTTCCAGGAACATCCAAAAATCGTTTATGATAATCTTGTAGAGCATTAAAAAAAATCTTTTTCTTCTCTTGACTTTTTTCACACAGTGCGTTGTTAGGATAAATTCTTCGTCTTTTTAATGATATGAACATCCGTACAAGGAATTTTCAAATTCAGAAAAAAATGAACTCAAAAATTTAAAAAATGAACTTAATTTTTAACTTTAGTCCGAAATGGCTAATTAACAAACTTTTCCTTTGTTTTAGGACCTAAAAAAGTTGTGCCAAAACTTGGTTTTCGGATTCAGGGTTCTCGAATCGTGGAGATCCGTTAAAAAAATGTGATGTCAAATTTTGGAAAATTGTAATACTTTCTCAATCATAAAAAATGAGTATGTAAAAAAACACGGGAATTCTACATTAATCTAAAAATATGACCTCCTCCCTATACCGCCTCGTAAGTAAGTCACGTTCACGCTTACCGATTTTCGGTAAACTAACCGCACTTTTCCAGAATCCCTGGCCTCACCGAAAATATTTGTTCTACGCTTACCCAATTTTGGTGAACCAAAAACGTTTATAAGGATGATAAATTAATTTTAAAAAGTGTTAATTAATTGATAATTAAACAACCGAAAAGGGGGAGGATGGCTTTCACGTTCTTGGCTTCTTGTTTCCTAACGATTAAAATTTAAACAATTTAAAAATTCATTATTAAAAAAATTGATGAATATTAATATTTTATCAAATTTTGTAAACCATTAGTATTACTTTTAAATTAACAGCGTTTGAAAATTTTAAAAATGTGTATGAAGAATCTCGAAATTGAATGACTTCAGAATAAAGTATTGAAAATAGGATAATTTCAAAAAATTCAAAAATCAATAATTCCTGATTAGGGTTTTAACAACTGAATCATTTAAAATTCAAAGGAATTGAAATCGTACATAATTTTAAAAATTAAAAACTTTCGAGATTGTAAACTTTTGAATTTAAATAATTTTCCATTCGTCGCGATTAAAATTTGACAATTTGAAATTGAAAACTGTATAGAATGTTTTAAAGTCAAAGCTTCTGTATTAAAATTGATTAAATCCATTTTGTAAGATCGAAAAATAAATTTAATGTCATTTTGACAGTTCCTAAAATTATCAAATTCTTGATTATGATTTTCAAAATTAACCATTTCAATTTTGATTGCAAATTTAAAACTTATGAAAAGAATGAATTGAAACGACATAAAAATTCATAACCCTAAAGTTGAAAAAATTTAAATTATTTAACTGCAGAGGTTTTTATGTCAAATAGTTCTTTTTTATAAAAACTTTTTAATTTGAATTGTTTAATTTATAACACTTAATTTTGAATTATTATGCATTTTTTAAATCATTTAATTAAATATTTTAAAAGATAATATGATTCCTTTTTTAAAATATTCAATATTAGAAATCGGACACTTTCAAGGTATTCCATTCAAAATAAAAAATTAAATAAAGTAATGCAAAACAAGCTCGCTATGATTCCAATTTTTGAAATTTCACTTCAGTTCCAAGTTCTAACATCTTATTATTCTTTAACGCTTGAATTTGACAAGTTTTGTTCTACGTTTTCGAATAATTAAAATGTTCACACAATTTTATTGGATTGAATATGAAACCAAACAATTTAAAATGTTTAAATATAAAATATTTAATAGTAATATTGTACTGGCATTTGTGAAATTTGAATATGAAACTGTTATCGATTCGGCAGGAATTTAATTTAAACCTGTTGACACATTAAGACTATGAATGATAAATTAATGAAATATTAGCAGTCATGTTCCTAACATAAATCTAATATATTTCAGGTGGCCTGTGGAAAAGCAAAGTTTTTATTCATCTCCAGGTAATTAAACATTTTTCCAACTCATTAATGATATATAAATAAAAAAGAACTTTATCGTAACTGTAGTGAGAACAACATTTTTCAAATTTATATAAAAAAGGCATGAAATAGTTAAAGAATATTCACTCAAAACTATCCTAATTTAAGAAAAGTCCAATTTCTGTTTGACCTCGTCTTCGAAAAATAAGTCAGTATCTATTTCGCGGGTCAAAATTTAAGAATTTTAAACGTTGTGAACGCTTTTAGTTAAAGTATTCTAAAAACGTTGAAAATTCTATGATTTCTAATTGGATGCTTAAAAAAAATATTGAGTTCAAGCTTGAAACGGCAATAATTAAACAATTCCAAACTTTAAAAAATTGAAGCATTCCTTAATTAGGCTGTAGAAACTAATCCGTCCAAAATGATTAATTTTCCATGCATGCAAAATGATTTATAAAATTCAATCATTTTAATCTACATTGCAAAATTAATAACCTGAAAATTAACGATAAAGCACTTTAATGCCTGGGGAACAGTTTCACATTGCTGTTATCTCAATTTCAAAAATGAGCAATGTTATGAATCTTAAACAGAATAGAGGAAGCTATTCTCATTTTTAATTTCTACTTATTTAAAAAAAAAACTGAAAGTAAACTGTAAAAGAAATTAATTTCAAAATTGTTTATTTAGCAATATTTATTTGGAGTTGTATGTTTTTGCTTTCCATGTAGCTAAAAGCTGCAGTTCTTATTTAATCCTAATTGCGTAGGGTAAATTTTATTCCTCCATAGATTCTCTACAAATCTCTTTGGTGCATTTTAATTAAAATAATGTAATTTACAAAAACCATTGTTTAGAAAACTAATAATTTCATAATTCCTGGAGACATTTTTACATTCTCATCCAGAGAAAGTATTAGATTTGTGTAAAATTGTACACCCCCCCCCGCCCCCCGGTTTTTGTCAAATGTCCACGTTTTGAGACACCCTCGATCCGAAAAACATGTTTTTACGAATGTGTGTTCTGTGTGTCTGTAACTTTGCCTGCGCGTTTGTACATTTTTAGTTTGTTAGCACGATAACTTTCAAAAGAATCGACTAACTAAAATTAGAATTGTCATCCAAACATCGCACGATACGATAAAAGTCAATGCAAGAAAAATGTTTCTTTCTGAATGCCCTATAAGATTGTCTTAACGACTTTGAATGTTTTTTAGAAATTCTTATAATGGAAAGAAAACATTTAAATTTTATGACTAAACTGAGCAAAACAGGTGAAAAGGTGTGTGAAAAGCATCGTGAAAAGTCAAAAAAAAATCTGCCAGCTGCGTAGGCACATTCTCAATCACAACTTTTGTTTTTTAATTTCTTTTTCGTCTCGTGTGTGGGGTTTAAAAGAATTTACTTGTTAAAAAATTTAGTAAAAATTTTTAAAACCTAATAAAAAATTATATTTTGTATTCAACTATATCACAGTATTTCAAAGATTCTCAATTATATAAATATTCTTTTGATACATATAAGTCATTGGTTTCGTGCCCAGAGGACGGCCGGGTATTAACAGATAAGATCGCATGAACTCCCATCTAACACAACGCTTTTGAAGGTTGGTGACCTTCTCAGCATAAAACACTAACCACCTATGAATCGGTTTAAACTAACACCCCCCCCCCCCCCCCCCCCCCCCCCCCCCCCCCCCCCCCCCAACACCCAGGTGGAATAAGGGGGGAGGCAGAAAAATATAAAGAAACAAAGAAAAAGGAGAGGGAAACGAGTAAAAATGAAAAAAAGAAAA